>CAUYTI010066528.1:0-31686 GCA_963575145.1 Galago senegalensis | reverse complement strand
ATAAATCTCATTTATGTCATCCTGTATTCATCAGACTACTGATGTTTACTTTTAATTTCACTCTCAGAAACTTTACTTAGCAAAATTTCTTTCTTTCTTTCTTTCTTTCTTTCTTTCTTTCTTTCTTTCTTTCTTTCTTTCCTTCCTTCCTTCCTTCCTTCCTTCCTTCCTTCCTTCCTTCCTTCCTTCCTTCCTTCCTTTCTTTCTTTTTCTTTCATCTCACTTTGTCATCCTTGGCAGAGTGCTGTACTGTCACAGCTCACAGAAACCTCAAACTCTTGGGCTTAAGTGATTTTCTTGCCTCAGCCTTCTGTGTAGCTGGGACTGACTACAGGCGCTTACTGCAACACCTGGCTATTTTCTGGTTGTAGTTATCACTGTTGTTTTGGCAGGCTTGGGCTGGGTTCGAACCTGCCAGCTCCAGTGTATGTGGCTGGTCCCCTTGCTGCTGAGCTACAGGCACTGAGACCTCCTTGTGGTTTTGATTTGCATTTCCCCAATGATTAGAAATGTTGAGTATTTTTTTGTATGTTTATTGGCCATGAATCTATCTTCTTTTGAAAAGCCTCTGTTCATGTCTTGTGCCCACTTTCTTAATGTTCGATTTTTCTTGCTGATTTGTTGGCATTCTTTATAGATTCTGGATATCAGCCCTGTATCATATGTATAGCACACAAACATTTTCTCCCATTCTGTAGGTTGTCTGTTTACTCTGTTGATTGTTTCCTTATCTGAATTCATTTTTCAATTCCAAGAATTTCTTGGCAGAATCTTTGGGGTTTTCTAGATATAAGGTCATATTGTGAGCAAAGAGTGATAGTTTGACCTCTTCTGTACCCATTTGGATACCATTGATTTCTTCTTTTGTCTGATTGCTCTGGCTAGGACTTCTAACACTATTTTAAATGGAAGTGGTGACAGTGAGCAACCTTTTCTCGTTCCAGATCAGTTTTTCCCCATACATTGTGATATTGGCTATGGGTTTGTTGTATTTAGCTTTTATAATTTTAAAGTATGTTCCATTGATGCCTATTGTATTGATAGTTTTTATCATGAAAGGGTGCTGACTTCTGTCAAATGCTTTCTCTGCATCTATGGAGATGATTATGTAGTCTTTGTTTTTGCTTCTGTATGTGGTGAATCTCATTTACAGATTTGCATATATTGAACTATCCCTGCATTCCTGGGATGAAGCCCACTTGGTCATCGTGGATTTTTTTTTTTTTTGATATGTTGCTGAATTTGGTTTGCTAGACTTTTATTGAGAATTTTTGCATCTATTTTTATAAGGGTTATTGGCCTGTAGTTTTCGTTTTTGGTGTGTGTGTTCTTTCCTGGCTTTGGTATCAAAGTGATACTGGCTTCACAGAACAGGTTGGAGAGATTCCTTCCTTCTTGATGCTATGAAATAATTTTTGCAGTGTAGGCACCAGATCCTCTGTAGATCTGGTAAAATTTGGTTATGAAACCATCTGTTCCAGGACTTTTTTTCACTGGAAGGTTTTTTATTGGTGCTTCAATTTTGTTACTTGATAATTGGTGTGTTTAGGAGTTCTATTTCTTCCTAATTGAGCCTTAGGGGGTTGTGTGTTTCCAAGAATTTGTACATTTCTTCAATGTTTTCTAGTTTGTGTGCATAGAGGTTTTTATAGTATTCAGAGAAGATGTTTTGTATTTCTGTGATATCAGTTATAATATCTCTTTTTTCATTGCTGATTGAGTTTATTCATGTCCTTTCTTTGGTTTTTGGTTAGTGTAGCAAGAGGTCTGTCAATTTTGTTTATCTTTTCAAAGAACTATTTGTTTCATTAATGTTCTGTTTAATTCTTTTGTTATTGATTTTATTTAGTTCTGCTCTGACCTTAGTTATTTCTTTTGTTCTGCTGGGTTTGGGATTAGTTTTCTTTTCCTCAAGATGATTCATTAGATCATTGATTTGTGTGATCTTTCTGTTTTTTTGATGTAGGCATTTAATGCTATGGATTTTCCTTTTAGGACTGCTTTTGCTGAATCCCATAGATTTTGATTTTAGACCCTATTCCCCCTTGTCATTTAGTTTGAAGAATCTTATGATTTTCATCTTAATTTCTTCCTTGATCCAATAATCATTTAGTTTCCATGACTTTGTGTAGAATTGAGTGTTTCTCTTGGAGTTGATTTCCAATTTTATTTCCACTGTGGTCTGAGAAGATATCTAGTATGATTTCTGTTTTTTTGAATTTGTGGAGACATGTTTTGTGGCCTAAGATCAATCTTGGAGAATGTTTTACATGCTGATGAGAAAAATGTATGTTCATTTTTGGGAAGAATATTCCATAAATGTCTGTTAGACTCATTTGCTCATTTACTTATTTTCTGCTTAGGGGATCTGTCCATTTCTGTTGGTGAGATTTCTTACTTATTTTGAAACATAATAAATTATTATTGGCTAACATCATCCTGCTGTGCAACAGATCTCAAAACCTACTCCTCCAATTTGAAACTTTGTACCTTTTGATTAACAATTCCCCATTCCTGGCAAGACATGATTGTAAAAGGGACTTTACTTAACAAATGCAATCAGTGTAACCTGATTACATTTGAATGAATGAATCCCCAACACAACAACAACAAAAATTTAATCACAAAACAAAACAAAACAAAAAAAACAATTCCCCATTCCTTCCTCCTCTCTCTAAGCCTCTGGTAACCACCATTCTACTCTCTACTTCCATGAGTTCAACTTCTTTAGAATTCACATATAGTATTTGTCTTTCTGTGTCTGGTTTATTTCAATTTTGCTGAAGTGTCTTAAAGCAAATTCTAGACTTCATATCATTCTACCCCTACATACATCATTATAGTACTTAAAAATATAAACATTTCCTTACATAATCATAACTTCATTATCACATCTGACAATATTAACAGTAATTATTTGGTGTTCTTTAATACCCAGTCTATATTTAGATATCCCTGTTTGTCTCAAAATGTCTTGATACAGTTGGTTTGTTGAGCTAGGATCCAAGTAGAAGCAAAGATATATTCTAAACATTTCACTATACTCCAGGTATTAGATTTTCTCAGAAAATTTTCTTAACCCCACCTTTTCAGTTTGTATTTGTGTATTTTCATGCAAGTCACAATTTTGGGAGCCATTTATATTCATTTCATTAAATTAGTTACCATGTGTGGTAGGCTGAATAATACTCCCTCCCAAATGATATCCAAATCTCAGTCCTTGGACCCTGTGAATGTTACCTGATATAGGAAAAGAGACTTTGTAGATGTGATTAATTTCAAGATCTTGAGACAGGGAGATTATTATGGATATATAGGCTAGCACTAAGCACAGCCACATTGTCCTTATAAACAAGGGGTGGAGTGAGATTTGATACAGGAGACAAAAGGCCAGATGACAAAGGGAGTAGGAAACAGAGTCACAGAAAGAATATGAGGTCAGACAATCAAGTTCACAAACTCATCCTAGAAAAAGTGCTACCTACCTTATTTCTAAATATCACTATGAACCTTTGAATTACTCTTCTTGGGAAGCTATGCACCATCACCACCACCTAGTCCACCATTCAAAGCAATTTTAGAACTCATCTTCTGGATTGGCCCTCAGAGTTATTGTCCTACGCAGTCTGACAATTAAGTTTGTGAACTCATCCTAGAAAAAGCATTTTGAAAGGTGGATAGGCAATGGCATCAGTACATAGCTTCCCAAGGGGAGTACTTCAAAAGTGACCATAGTGATATTCAGCAATGGAGTATGTAGCACTTTTTCTAGGATGAGTTCACTAACTTAATTGTCCAACCTCTTGTACTACATTCTCTGCTTTGATGATGGAAGATATGGTCACAGCCAAAGAATGCAGGTGGCTACTAGGAACAGAAAGAAGCAAGGAAAGGGTTCTTTCTTAGAGACTTAAGAGGGAGCATGGCCCTCCTTACACCTTAATTTCACTCAGTGAAATTGACTGTAGATTTTTCTATTTCTGAACTATAAGAGAATAAATCTGTGATATTTTAGGCCACCAAGTGAATAGTGGTTTGTTAGAGCAGCCACAGGAATCTAACCCACCATGGTCCAAAGATATCTGTTAAGTAGGAATTCCATCCTCTATAGAAGGTGAGATAATTCAGAGGCCAGAGGTACTGAAGAGGCAACACATATTTGAGGGAACAGTAATAAATTGGGAGCTCCTGGATTCTAGAACCTGTCCTAAAAAAGGCTTTGAGCCAAGTCCCTTGGCCTTTCTGGTATTCATTTCCCACATATATGAAAATCAAAGAATGGATGGGATAAATTATCCTTTAGAGCAGCGGTTCTCAACCTGTGGGCCATGACCCCTTTGTAACAATGAAAATAAATCTGGCATATCAGATATTTACATTACAATTCATAACAGTAGCTAAATTACAGTTATAAAGTAGCAACAAAAATGATTTTATGGTTGGGGGTCACCACAACATGAGGAACTATATTAAAGGATCACAGCATTAGGAAGGTTGAGAACCACTGCTTTGGAGCCCTGTAATCCCTTTTCACTATGTCAGCAGATGAAATCAAGTGAGATGGACAGGTCAATAGAACCATAAGGGCAGAGGAAAACAATAGGAGACAGCTAATTCTTACAAAAGGCCTTGAAGTTGGGGGGGCTGTGTGGAGGAGAGATGTGTGGGAGATAGGGAGGAGGAGACAGTTTATAAGGCAATGGAAGTGATCTTTTACTTTACGTTGCTGTTTGTGCTGACGGAGGTGTGTTCATGTGCTGTGGGTGGGAATGCCTCCCATCTCACTGAGAGGCGCTCTTCCTTTTCTTCTCCTTTTCCCCCTGTGTCACAGCACAGCCACAAGAGGCTGATCTCCAAATCAAGGACTTAAAGGGCTCAAATCTAGAGACTGAAGGCAATTGTTTTGACTTTCTCATCCTGGAGACGTCTCTGAAAATGAACTTGAAGCCTCTGGGCTTCTTATACAATAGCTTTCTTAAACCTGGCTGGAAATAACAATATTATTTGTTGTAATATATTTAAAGGCCCTTCTTCTACTACTTTAAAAGCTTTATATAAATCTCTGTGAAGTAGTTATTGGTACTTCTGTTTGTTGATGAAGAAACAAAGCTTAGAGAGGATATAATTCTATCCAAGGTGACACAGCTGTTAAGCAGCCAAGTCTGAATCTGGAAGCATCTGGAGCCAAAGGCCATATATGAAAGTTGTTCTTGACTTGGCCACTTAACAGCTGAGGTGGCGTGAATGGGCACCCAAGACTAAGGAGAGGTGCCCAAATGTGCCCGAGCCTCTGAGTCTGCCTTTTCTTTAAATTGTTGAATGCCAGTGTTGCTGTCTCAGAGTAAAGGAACCTTTGTGCCTGGGCTTAGAAATAGCCTACAGGCAGTTTAGGAGAATAGCTACTTCTTAACTACTGCTCAGAGTCAACTTGTAGGTGCCTTAGAGTTGGGAAAAATCTGAACTTGTGCTGTGCTAGCAGACTAAGATGTATACTTTAGTACACCTAAGTGCTGCACATGATTCTTTCCTCTTCAATAATGTTCTTAATTCTTTGTTGCGTTGTATTTTCTTTCAGTTCAAGACTGATTTATTTCCCTTAGAGACTCCCTATTCCTTAAAACACTGCTGAGCATATAAGAATACACTTTCTACTCTGAAACGTTCAATGAATCATAAAAAGAAGCATGGAAGGAAACAATTTTTTCCCTTCTGTTAAAGGGAAAAAATGATGCTCAAGTTACATGATGATTTTGAGTTAGTTTATATAAAAGGCCAAGCAGAGTAGTTTTGATTGTTATTGACATAAAGAGATTTCAAGATAGCATCTTGTATTGGTATTGGTTCATCCTGTATTGGTTCTCTTCCTTTCCTTTTATCACCTATCCCCCTCTCAATTATCCTATAGGAGTTTCCTGGAATCACGTTACTAATAAAGTACATGCTATGATTATAATCTCCCCCCAAAAACTTACATCGAAATTTAATCCCCAATATGTCAGTATGGAGAGGGGAAGATTTTGAGAGGTGATTGGATTATGAGGTCTCTGTCCTCATGATTAGATGGATCCATTCATGGATTAATGAATTAATGAGTTAATGGATTAATGGGTTATCATGGAAAGGGGACTGGTGGCTTTATAAGAAGAGGAAGAGAGACCTGGGGCAGTATGTAGCACGCTCAGCTCCTTTGCTGTGTGCCACCCTGTGCCACCCTGGACTCTGTAAGCAGTCTCCACTAGTAAGAAGGCTTTGACCAGATGTTCCTCTTTACTTTGGACTTCCAATCTTGAGGGCTCTAAGAAATAAATTCCTTTTCCTTATAAACCATCCAATTTCAGGTATTCTGCTGTAAGCAACAGAAAATGGACTAGTATACTACGCATTTGATCTCAGATCTGTTTCAGAGGAAATACAGTTTTATATGTCTTATTGTTTAGATGCATATCTTTCTTCATTTTTTGTTTCCAGTCTGTCTTTTATTTTACTGTAGTGTGTTTTGTTTTCTTTATTTAATAATACAATCATTTATCTTTTAATTGGATCATTTAATTCATTTCCATTTGATGTCATTACTGATATATTTAGGTTTAAGTCTTAGTTTTTGCTTTCTATTTCCCTTTTGTTCTATGCTATTTTCCTCTTTCTTTTCTTTCTCTCTCCTTCCTTCCTTCTTTCTTGTCTTGTCTTGTCTCATTCAGTTGCCCTGGGGTTGAGTGCCCTGGCATCATTGCTCAAAGCAACCTCAAACTCTTGGGCTCAGAGAAGAGGGAGGGGAGGGGAGGGGAAGGATGGGTGGAGGGAGGGCAATTGGTGGGACCGCACCTTCGGTGCATTTACAAGGATACATGTTAAATCTACTAAGGGTAGAATATAAATATCTTAACACAATAACTAAGAAAATGTGGTGAAAGCTATGTTAACCAGTTTGATGAAAGTATTTCAAATGGTATATAAAACTAGCACATTGTATGCCATAATTGCATTGATGTACACAGCTATGATTTAATAAAAAACAAAACAAAACAAAACTCTTGGGCTCAAGAGATTCTCTTGCCTCAGCCCCCCAAGTAGCTGGAACTAGAGGTGCCTACCACAACACTGGGCTATTCTTTAGAGACAGGGTCTCACTCTTGCTCAGGCTGGTCTGGAATGCCTGAACTCAGGCAATCCACCTGCCTTGGCCTCCCACAGTGCTGGGCCTACAGGAGTGAGCCACTGTGCCCAGCCCCTGTTTTCCTCTTTTTTCTTAACTTTTTGTTTTATATGGATTTAATGTTTTCATTATTCCATTTCCCTCTCTGTTAACTTGATATTTCTTACTATTTTGGTGATTAGAGATTACCTAATATCTATCCTCAATTTATCAAATCAACTTTTTTAGTTGAAGCAATGACTCATTTTTCCTAGCTGGCCTTCACAGGGTGGGTTTCATTCTTATCAGCAGTTCTTGTCAACTCTTTTGCAGCTTTAGTTACTTTCTCTCTGTTAACTTGGGCATAGCTGATCTACAATCTCCTAAGGCCCTGAAACGCAGGGTGAGGTAGTGGTGATAATGATGAGGTTGGAGAGCAGGTGAGTAGTCACCATGGAACCAGAGAAACTATTTTTGGTTTGAGGGGTTTGGTGACATCACCCTCCAGTTATTTTCTTTAGAATTTTAGCCTCTGGTTTTTTGCCACTGACCTCCATGTAACCTTTCTTCCGCCTCCACCCTTCCTGCTCTGTCTCCTAAGTTTTCTTTCTCTAGTTCTATTAATATAGTAGTTTACTAGGGCTGATGTAATATACCACAAACTTAGTGGCTTAACCTAAGAGAAATTTGTTGTCTTGTAGCTCTGGAGGCTACAATTCTGAAATAAAGGTGAGGGTAAAGATATGCTTCCTCCCAAGGCTTTAAAGAGAGACCATTTCCTTGCCTCTTCCTAGCTTTTGGTAGTTGTCATCCATCCTTAGTATTTCTTGGTTTAAAGATATATATTCCAAGCTCTGCTTCCTCTTTACAGGGCTTCCTTCTCTGTGTGTCTCTGTGCCTTCATATGGCATTCTCTTCTTTGTGTGTCTGTATTCAAATTTTCCTCTTTTAAAAATAACACTAGTTATTGGATTAGGGCCCAGCCTAATCCAGCATGACCTCATGTTTACTCGATGGCATCTGCAAGACCCTATCACTGAATAAGATCACATCTTGAGGTCCTACGTGGGCATGAATTTTGTGGGAGACACTGTTCAGTTCAGTACAAACTCACTTACTCTGTAGAGTACAATAAGAGTAGCATTGCTCTAGAAGTTAGAAATTCTGCCTGTGCTACTAATTCCATAATACAGACTTTGGAATTCACAAGCAGGGGTTTAAATCAGCTCTGTCACTTAAGCTCACTGAGCCTCATCTGTAAACTGAGGATAATAATACCTATCTTCTAGGTAGGACTCAATAAGATCGTGCTTTTTGGCATGGTGCTTAATACAGTGGTAGTTGCTAAAGAAATAATGATCCCCCACTTACCTACTCTCTCTTAGTTTCCCTGCAGAAAAGTTAAGTGGGTTTAATTTTGAGATCCTTTTAGCTTCAAAGTTCTAGGAGCTCCATGAGGCTATTTCTTGTACTTTACTCAGTCTTACCCATCCCTCTTATCCTTTCCTCTTTAATAACTTGGCTTTTTTAATTTCAGTATTTCCTGTCTCAGTGTCCTGTTAATCCTTCTTCACTTTAATTCCATATTGGTAGCATGATATTAACCCTGTTTTTTTCAGGAACAGACATAGTTTATGCCTATTGCTTGGAGTAATTACTGATAAAGCCCTTGTCTACTCTCAGGGCCTTCTTTGCATGATGAGTTACATGGTCATCCTGCTTAGAGTGGCCTCATAACATGAAGACCTGCTGCCATCTTTGCATGACCCACAATGCATCCTGTATTTTAATTCTTTTTTGAATTTTTCCTTCTGACTGGATTTAGGGCAGTCATTGGGAATGATTTTCTGTGTTTCCCCAAGTTCTAGCACACACCTGGCTTATGGGAGGTGGTCAGCAATATCTCTGGGAGCTAGGAATGTTTTTGAAACCTTGCTTCTTTCATTCAGTACACCACTGGTGCTCAAGAAATAATCTTAAGATTGAAGTAGATTGCTGCCTTCTGTGAAAATGAGAATTGAACCTGACAAGAACACTTCTGTTCTCTCTGCCTGTTTTTGTTTGCGGTTATTAATGCAGAGATCTCATTTTACCTCCAGATTGGTGACTCATCTCTTCCTCCTGCCTCACCCATAGCTATTTTAATTCTTTGAAAACTGGAGTTATCCTTTTCAGGACTCCAGTGGGAGCTGTGGTGACCTGATTTCCAGTTGCTGGGTGCTGGCATTGGGCAAGTGTACCTCCATGATTAAAATCTCCCCTCCGCCCTGAGCTCCTGAGGCATTCTCCACTTTGTTGTCACTTTCAGAGGTACTTTATCTGTCATCATTTTTCTACTTTTGAGGCCACACCCTCTGTTTGTTACTTCATCCTGTGGCTGTGTCTGTACAAGTGAAATTAAGTGGATAATGAAGTCAATAATGGGTTCAATTCAGGCCTCAGAGCCACTCTTGCTTGACACTTCTTCCTGTGGCTGTTGGCCCATTACCTCAGCACCCTGCTCCACTTTTTGTTGGCAAATTGGGATTTGCTATACCACAGGATTATTTTCTGGGCCTTGTCCTTTAGTTAAAGTAGTGGAAAACATTTTCTTTCTTCAGGATTTATGAAATTGAATTCACCTGGATTGAATAAACAGGCTGCTCTTCTTGCTGGTTGTTGAAAAGTATCACTTATTCAGTTTTCAACAAACAATTTTTGAGCACTTACTAAGTATAAATAATAATTCTGATAAAATAATTGTCTTCAGGGAGGTCTGTAGAGGTGGTGGTGGTGTACATCTCAACTTTCATGAGAACATGCTTTGAAGAGCATAATCAGCCGATTGTCAGTCTTCACGGAGGCACCTTTGGATCAGTCCCTGCATACATGCAGCCAACCCACACTTCCCTGGGCATCTCCTAGGGAGTGGCTGAGCATGGGAGCTGAGCTATTTCTGACTGATCTGGGACCCTCCATGGAGTCTGCTTGGCATTCCCGGTGGGCCTGGCTGAGACTGTCAGAGCTGCACTGTGGTCTGACTCCTACTCTCCAAACCTCTTTTTTGCCTCCTCTCCTTTCCCTGGTGTCACACACGCATCACTGTTTGAAGGCTGTCCCCACCTACATAGGCTTTTACCCCCCCTCCCCCAGTGCTTCAGAGGTATTTGTCCCAAGAAATCTCCTACATGACTAATTTAGTCTTGATATCTACTTCTTGGAAGAGTTGACAAATTCCCATTCCCAGTTCAATGGGAATTTGTTCAAAGAATATAGATGTTTGTACAAAGAATACAGAATACTCATCATTCTATTCCTTTCCAACACTAAGTGGTAGGACCAAAGTACAATAGGGTCATATAATCTTGACTTAAAAAAGATGTTTATTTTATATCTCTAATAGCATGTCTTTTCTGTGAGGGCAAAGACCATGACCAACGTTAATTCTTTGTTTTCAGAATACCTGTAGTGGGTAATAAATTAAAGAAAAATAACAACAGCTGTGTAGTAATAATAATTTACTGAGGGCTCTCTCTATGCTAGGCATTAGGTACTTTGCATATTTTTTTCTAGTTCCCATAACAGCTGTGTAAGGAAGGTATTGCTGTCATCCTCCTTTTGCAGATGAGGAATGTGAAATATGAGAGAAGTTAAATTGCTCAGGGTCACCCTGGAGCTAGGGAATGGCTGTGCCCAGGTCCATTCATGGACTCTTGATGTCTTTGAGTTTTCTACAATACCATGCTCAGTCTTAAAGATGATCTTTAGATTTAGGCCAGACTCCAATTAGCCTGCAAAATTTGAAAGGTATCTTTCCCAATGAGCTGGAGAGTCTATAGGCTGGGCCAGATGTGGTACATGGGTTCTACAGTCTAAACATTGATATTTTTTAGAAATTTCTGGGAAAAATAGACAATGTCTTTAAGATGGGCTGCTCCTTTCTTATTCAATCCTGTGGTCTAGAGTTGTAAGGCAAGAAAGCATCATGGAAAAAAGGTAGATACAAAAGGCCACATATGGTACAACTCTATCTATATGAAAAGTCTAGAATAGAGAAATCCATAGGGGATTAGTGGAATAGAGAAATCCATAAAGGGGATTAGTGGTTGCCAGTGGGTGAAGGGAGGGGAGAATGGTAAGTGACTGCTAATGGGTGTGGAGTTTCTTTTGAGGGTGATGAAAATGTTCTGAAATTAGATAATAGTAATGGTTACACAACTCTTTGAATACACTATTTACTAAAAACAACTGAATTGCACGTATACTCTAAAAGGGTGAATTTTGTGATATGTGATTATATCTCAATAAAAATTACAAGATATGTTATATAAATATATATGCAGTATAGTAGGCTTCCAGATTCTTTTGAAAAACTTGAGTTGGCTAAGACTTATCACATTACAAATATTTAATGTTAAACTAACTTATAATTCATCTCTAGGTTCTTACCTTGTTTTCTGGGAGGTTGGATGGCTTTTTTTCTTTAAAATGTGTGCATACAACTCATACCTTTGGATTATTCTTTTTCAAGGATTCCCTGGAGCTAGGGAATGGCTGTGCCCATTGGATTCAGGTATCTGCACCAAGTAGCTGGTCAAGTTCTCAGCTCTGTACTTGGTCCTGGATCTGGTTGTCAGACTCCCCAGTGGTGCTTCTGCATGATGACTGCAGCAGGTGGGATGATCTTGAAAAGACTCCTGTTTTCATGGGTGAAGCTTGAGTAGTTTCTGCCAGTTACTCAACATTGCTTAAGACATTCCTGATGGGGACATTGATTAAGTCATTCCTGCGTGTCTACTTGTAACCTAGAAGCAGTACTTGTGCTAAAGGCCAACACTATGCACTTAGTTGGCTCCCACAGGTGTGGGAACTTCTTGTTCTTGGCAGAGGACAGAGATGCTTTAGTTCTACCTATAATTCTCTTGCCTCACAGTCTTGGGTACCTCTTTAGGGCTGGTCTCTAGACACGGAGTCTTTTAACCCATGTTCCATCACTAACTATGGTGGTCAGTTCCTGACAGGTTCTGGGATAAGTTGGTTGAAGTATTTGTGTCTCAGTTGTCTTAACTCTAGAATGAAGTTAATGGCAATAGATCCAGATATTGTGCTTGTGTGGAAAGAGTTTGAAAGGATCTTATTAATTATTGTGTTCAATACAGACTTAGAGATAGAAAATTACATAGGCAGTTAATAGCAGAGCTGAGACTAAATCTGGATTTCTAAATTCCTAGTTTGGGATTCTTTCTGCCTTGACTTCTCATAAGTAGCTATGTGATCTCAGAAGTGGGAACCAAGATAGAGCAAGGATTGATTTATAAACCCAAAATATTCTCCTTTGCTATATCACAGCAACTCTCCATTCTTGATCCTATATTTCCTTTCTCTAGATTTCTTTTGATATTATTTTCTAGACATTTTTGTGATGATTTTCCAGATATTTCTTATGTTGAACCTTAGCATTCAATTCATTTTATTTCTAGTAATATTGTAAAAACACCTTTTTGAGAGTATGTTCCAGGGATTGTGGTTATGGGAGATAAAAGATAAATTAGATCTAGAGATGCCCTCAAGGCATATACAGTCTAGAAGAGGAAATAGGCATCAATATATTACAATGCAGAGTCCTGCTTACTAAGATGGAAATATGCTAAGGTCCAGAGGAGATGGATTGGGTAAGTTCAGGACTTGAGGCAAAAAGGAAAGAGATGGAAGTGGGTTTCATAGGGCAGGTGGCATCTAAATTGGGACTGAAAGGAAAATAGTAATTAGAATAAAAAATTGATAGCTTTTTCTTCATGCTTCTATGCAGGAATTGAGTAAATTTAACTGAACAAAAGTTGTGTCACAAATGCTTCTAGAAGATGATTGACAGATAGGTACACATTTGAATTAGGTTTCCTACTGAAAAGCTCACTAGAACAGTTTAAGGCTTAACTCAGAATCCGTTTCAGGAACAAGCTAATTGCAGCAGTGCTGTCCCCATAGTCAGAGAGATTATGCCGGTAAAGGTTATCCAAGGGGAGCAACAGTATTGTTAATTAGCATTTTTTGAGCACTTACCCTGCACTGTAGTTTGTATATGTTAAAACCATTGTGTTATTTAATTTCACAATAGCCACACAAAGTAGGTTCCAGTATTCTAGTTGAGGAAACAGAGGCTCAGAGAAGTTAAGTAATAGCTTGTCTAAGGTTAAAGAGTAGAAAAATGGCAAGCTGGAATTTATTTATTTTTTATGATAAAAATTACTTTTATGTTTTTTTTTTCTGAGTTGGTTGAAGTCTAACTTGGGCAGCATAAAAGTGTAATTTTATAATTTAATTTAAGTATATAATTCAATTATTCTTAGTCTATATACATAAATGTACAACCATCATGACAATCCAATTTTACAATATTTCTATCACCCTAAAGGGCCCCTTATGACCATTTGTGCTCAATTTTCATTTATACCTACAACCTCAGATAAACGGTAATCTATATTTGGTCTATATAAAAGGCCTGACAATTAAGTTTGTGACCTTACTACCATGTTTTACATTGGCAGCACTGTACAAACAACTTGGTAAGGTTTTGTAACCTTGGTATATCAGTGTCTCACAACTGTGTTCGTGTTGATGTGTGGTGGTGTCTTGCTCACTGGCATTCATTATTGTTGTGAGTTTTTATGGCAAGTTGGAATTTAATCCCAGGAGTGTCTAACTTCAGGCACTGAATTGTAACTCCTAAGTTGTGCCACCATGGGAACAGGCTTGAAGTGAAGTCCAGAATTCATCTGATTCCTTTAAATTTCCCTATAGAAGTCAGAGCTGTTAGAATATGGTGAGCTTCTGTCCTGGAGAATGAAACTCATATAAAGAACTGAGGTTCTGAGAAAGTAAGTGTTCTGCCAAGGTTACTTAGCTAGAGAATGAGGCTCAAATTTTTTTTTTCTTATTTCAGATTAATATGAGGGTATAAATGTTTAGGTTACATTGTTTTAATTTCTAAGTAAAGTTCAAGCTGTAGTTGAGCCTTTTACCCAGGGGCATGCTGAACACCCTCACACTGTGCACATTAGGTGAGATCCCACCAATTGTACTCCTTTTTCTCCCTTCCCCCTCAATGGACTATACTTGTGTTTTTCTTTCATGTGGGTATGTAGTTGTTTCATATTAGAATTGAATACATTGGATAATTTTTTTCCCTATACTTGAGATACTTTGCTAAGCAGAATATGGTTAACACAGAAAAAAATTAAGTCAAAGGCTAGATAAAGAGAAAAATATTATGTGATAATCTGGAAAGCTGATGGGACCATTTGATTCACATGTTCAGAGCTGTGAAGGACTTTGTGCCTCATTCCATGGTCACTCATCATGATTTATGTGTAGCTGAGGCACACACTATGACTAGGTGGCTATAACTGGAGAGACTTCATAAAAGAAAGTCTTTGAAGAAAACCTTTCATTACCGCTGAAATCCTACTATTAGAGTTTCTCCCAAATCTAAAAGGTTTCCCAAGAATTTTCTTTTAAAACATAGTTAACCCTTTAAAGTGTGTAGTATATCAAAGTCTTGCTTAATATCTCAAAGATTGGCTAGTAATTCATTTTCTGTTTTTCTGGGTTATGAATTACAACATGCTATGAATATTTATCTTTACTTTGCTTTTTATTAGACTTAATATATCTTGGAAAATTTCCCAAATTAGCAGATAAAAAGCCTCTTCTTTTAGTGCAGTGGTTCTCAAATTGTGGGGAGCCAATCCCCCTTTTTTTTGCAATTTTTTGGCTGGGGCTGGGTTTGAACCCACCACCTCCAGCATATGGGGCTGGTGCCCTACTCCTTTGAGCCATAGGCGCTGCCCTGACCCCTTAGTAACAATGAAAATACTTTGTGGCATTAGGAAGGTTGAGAATCACTGTTTTAGTGGTGTAGTGTTTTATTATAACTTGTCACCTACTGATTTAATTTGTTTCCAGTATTTCCCTATTTAAAAATTATGGCAATAAATAACTTTGTATGTATAGCATTTCAAACGTATTAGAGGATATTTATAGAACAAATTCCCAGAAGTGGCATTTCTGAGTCAAATATATACATTTGTAATCTTGAGAGTGAAGGAATTAAAGATATACCATGGGGCATATTGACTATTTAAGTTAAAGGCGTGTGAGAAAAAGCAGGTACAAAAAGATTACTTTGACTTTTGCACTGTTTCTTAGAAGTGAAAGATGAAATTCCCATGGGAACGATACACCACTGTTATCCTCAAAGATGACAAATTAAAACCAAAGGAATTTTGCACAGACCTTGTTAAAATAATTCTTATCTTTTAAGTCTACCCCCATAACTAATTGCTTCTTCACAACTTAACTACTTTTTAAAAAACATTTAATTGACTCTAACTGCTTCTTTGAGTCTTTATTTCCTCTGAGGGCTCCAATGCCATGTTAAACTTATGTAAATAAGTTTGTGTGCTTTTATCCTATTAATTTTTCTTTTGTAAATTTAATTACCAGGCCCAGGAGGGACCCTGTGAAGATGGAGGTGAAGTTTTGCCATCCCTGCCACAAATATTGCCAAACTGCCCTGAATAGAGGTATGGAGGGTGTGTCATTCACCTCCCTCTTGCAGTACATGGGAGCAACTTCATGGCAGTATAGAGAAACTTGTTTCATTCCTTTGCATGCCTTCGAGGTCTTCCACAGAATAGCTGCATCATAGTTGATTTAAGCACTTTTCTTATTTATGGACATTTAATTTATTTTTACTTTTTCAGTTTTACACTCAAGGCTGCACTGACCATTCTTGGGCAAATTTGTGAACATGATTCTAGGAAGCATATAAAAGAGTGAATCCTGTTTTAAAGCTTATGTACCCATTATATTTTGATAAATAATGTCAAATTGCTCCATGGATAGGCTGAGGCAAATTCTACCCCAACCAAAGTAAAAACGGTATCTGTTTCCAGACATTCTTACCAGAATTAGGTATTATCAATTTATTTATTTATTTATTTTTTAGAGACAGTCTCAAACTGTATATTTGTACCAATTAATCAACCTCTCTTCGTTGTTCCCTCACTTCTACCCTTTCTGCCTGTAACCACCAATCTACATGCGATCCAATTTTAGTTCTCACATATGAATGAGAACAACCCGTGATATTTATCTTTCTGGGTTTAGCTTATTTTACTTACCATAATGCCCTCCAGTTCCAGGCGTGTTGCTACAAAGGAGAGGATTTCATTTTTTTTTAATGGTTGAATAATATTTCATTGTGTATACACCATTTTCTTTATCCATTCATTCACTGATGGGCATTTGGGTTGACTCCATGTTTTAGCAATTGTGAATAGGGCTGTTGTAAACATGACAGTGCAGATATCTTTTTGATGCACTGATTTCCTTTCTTTTGGATAGATACCCACTAGTGGAATAGCTGGATCATATGGTGGTTCTATTGTTAGTTTTCTGAAGAACTTCCAGTTTTTCTTAGTGGCTATACTAATTTATATTACCACCAATTTGTACAAGGACTCCCTTTTCTCCCTTTCGTCCTCATCAACATCCATTAATCCTTTTGCTTTGATAAAAGCCACTTTAATTATGGTGAGATGATATCTCATTGTGGTTTTGATTCGCATTTTTCTGATAATTAGTAATTTTAAGCACTCTTTCATAAACCTGTTCGACACTGTAGGCCTTTTATTGAGGAATGTCTAGTTAGATCTTTTGCCCATTTTTAAATTGGATTATTTATTTTTTGCTTTTGCATTGTTTGAGCTCCTTATATGTTCTGATTAAACCCTCCTCAGGTAAGTAGTTTACAAGTATTTTCTCCCATTCTGTGGCTGTCTGTTTACTTTGCTGTGTAGAGGCATTTTATCTTGAGTTAATCCAATTTATCTGTTCTTTTTTTGGTTGCCTGTGCTTTTGAGGTTTTATAGAAAAAAATATTTTCCCAGAACAATGTCCTGAAACATTTCCTCAATGTTTTCTTTTGATAGTTTTGTAGTTTCAGGTATTAGATTTAAATCTTTAATACACTTTGATTTGAAGTTTGTATATGGTGGTAGTTTTTTATTTCTGCATATGATTATGTAGTTTTCCCAGTACTGTTTATTAAAGAGACTGTCCTTTTACCATTGTATGTTCTTGGTGCTTTTGTTGAAAATTAGTAGGCAATAAATTTAGCATGCTATATCTTTTTACATCTCTATTTTTTAACATTTTGTAGTTTTCTTTTAGCTGTTTCTAAAAATAGCATATAGCTGCAAATGTGGTTTTTTCTAAGTTGAGCATCCTAATAAGTACATTTAATACCTTCAAATTTATTGTGGTTTCTGATATATTTGAACTTATTCCTGCCTTCTCCCCCTATCCTCCTCTTGTATCTCTCCCTTCCTCCCACCTCTTTCCTTCTTTTCTCCCTTCTTTCCTTTTTTGTTATTTCTGCCTTCCTTTGATTCTTTAGAAGTGGTGAGGTGAGTAGAAACATTTCTTATAGTTTCTCTGGAAGGGTGGACATGTTGGTGGGAGCTTATAATTGTGTTTCTAGCTTCTATGCTAGTCTGAAAAATTTCAGCTTAGAGCTTGTTGATAAAAGGTAAAATATAGATATTGGACTCTAAATTGAGCCTACTGAATTTTCTGGGCAGGGTTCCTGCACCTGTGGTCTGAATCTCTTCTTCTTTAAACAATAATATATTCTAAGCTTTCCAGTACTATTATATTTTTACTTACAAATTTATTGCATACAATAATTTTAAATGGTTGTGCAATTTTTTTATTCCATTATTGTTGTTTATTCCATTATTGTACTTTTGTACTATTATAGCTTTTGCACAATTATAAATAATTGTGATATAGACCTCTAAGTGAATTCAAGCTTTTAAAATAATTAGTAGTATTTAATTTCCTAGGAAATATCAAAAGTGGGGTTATTGAATCAGCGCACCTGGATATTTTGAAGACTCCATTACTACTTATGTGGTGAACCACATTTATTGATTTACATATGTTGAACCATCCTTGCATCTCTGGGATTAAGCCTGCTTGCGCTGGCAAATTATTTTTCTGATGTCTTATTGAATTAGGCTTGCCAATATTCATAAGGGATATTGGTTGATAGTTTTCTGTTTTTGTTGTGTCTTTTCCTGGCTTTGGTGTCAGAGCAATACTGGCCTGATGGAATGAGTTGGGGGAGGATTCTCCTCTTCTCAATATTATAGAATAATTTCTGTGTTATAGGCATGAGGTTGTCTTTTTAGGTCTTATAAAAGTTGGCTATGAATCCATCTGGCCTCAGGCTTTTGTTGTTGTTGTTTTTGGGAGGCTTTTTATTACCATTTCTATCTTGCTCTTCATCATTGGTCTGATCAGGAGTTCCACTTCTTCCTGGGAGAGTTTTAGGAGCTTGTATGGTTGTAGGAACTTGTCCATTACCACTTTGTTCTTTAATTTATGCACACAGAAATTTACATAGTATTCACTAATGATGCTTGTGTTATGTTTCTGTGGTGCCAGCTGCAATGGCACCTTTTTCATTCCCAATTGAACTTATTTGGGTCCTTTCTCTTCTGTTCTTGGTTAATATAGCAAGTGGGCTGAAATTTTGTTTATCTTTTCAAGGAGCATTTCATTTTATTAATCCTTTTTTTTTCCCAGTTCATTTAGTTCTGTTCTGACCTTTGTTATTTCTTTTCTTCTGTTGGGTTTGGTTTGTTCTTCCTTTTCTAGTTCCTTGAAATGTGACATTAGGTTGTTAATTTATGATCTTTCTGTCTTTGATGTAGACATTTAAGGCTATGAATTTTCCCCTGAAGTATGCTTTTGCTGTGTCTCATCAATTTTAATAGCTCCTAGAATGATTTCTATGAACAATTATTAAGATCCAGAACTTTTATGTATTAATAAAAGGGATCATTTCCCCAAAAAGTGAAGGTAGGTACAATAAAAATAGAATATAAATAAAACTCAAGATAATTTAAACTGTTTTTCTCATAGTTACCCACATGACTCTACCTCAGAGTGCTGTTGTGATTGATGGAACATAATTCATCAGGCAAAAAGTAATTCTGAACTAACAATTCAAGTTTCATATTTGTATTTCTTTAATCCGGAAGAGGATACACCACTCATAGCCACATGTCTTCCTCTTCTCTCTCCTTTCCCATCCTCTTCTTTGCACCTTGTGATGCTTTTCTTCTCCAACTCAGAGGAACACTTTTGTCCATCTCCCTATCATTTCCTTCTGAGTCTGTATCATAAAAGACAGAGGATGAGTCTGGCTATGGCAGAGATGTTCTCAGACAGCAAGATTGGGGGAAACCAGAACCCCATATTAAGGAGAAAGGGCAAGGGAAATGCCAAGAGCATTCCTGTTTTAACAATATGATTCTTTATACCTAAGGATCTCATCTCTCTGGCCACCTACCCCAGATCATCCTAACTGCTCAGGTGAGGCCCAGAGAAGGCAAGAAACAAGCCCCCCTCTTCTCTGTAGCATAGTTAAGCTTGTTGTAAGTTTATAAAATTCAGTTTCTGGGAAGGAAAGAATAGATAAACTCATTGTTCTTGTAAACTCAGGCACACTGAGACTTGTCTGATTGCAAGTCTAACACACTGGATTCAAATGGACAATATCTTTTAATAAAATAATAAACACCTCTGTTATTTTTTAATAAAATTGAATTGTTGTGTTAATAGTTTACATAGTAATATAGTTTCTAAGGTTTCTTTCATTAATATGTATCATCGCACTGAGCCTAACCTAAATATAAATAGGAAGTCTGGGTTTAAATGCTAGCATCTGATGTTAAAGAGTTTTTTAAGTGAGCTGCAGCCATGTCATTTTGCCCTCTGGGCTAAGTTTCCTTATTGTAAGTAAAGAAATTAGACAATGCCTTAAGGTCTCTCTAAATTTCTACTATTCTTTATAGTCTCAGGACGTAATGATCAAGGAGCATGACCTGTGGATTCGTTAGCCTCCTTCGGTGCAGCACTATTACACTGGGTGTGAGAAAGCTTCCTTCCTCCTTTGGTCTGCTGCACAAATCCTTACACAATAGAATGCTGAAACTCATCACTCTAGGGAAGATACAGAATGTGATAAAGTTTAAGTTCCAGGAAAAACGCGGTGTGACTTTGAATTAAAATGTCTCTGTATAAAACTTGGGACCATGATTTCTTTCTGAAATCATGAGCCGGTGTGGTTCAACGGTTGAAAATATCAGTCAACCCGAATTGAATAGAATAAATGATATCTTTTCTACAGAGGTGGCACATTGAAACATCCCCCTACTGGATTTATCATTTTGTATTTGGATCTGTAAATGGTTAACTGAATAGAGGATGTGGCAAAGAGGAATATTGGAGGAGGAACTGCAGAAATTAGTAATGGGGCAAGGCTGTGACCCCAAGGTACATCCCTCCTTTAGAAGGGAAACTTCTGGGGTTTGGGGGAGGGGCAGCAAAAAGTTAGTTGCTATGAAGGCTCAGGAAGTGTTTGATTTGGGATTTTTCCCTGAGCCATTCTATGATTCCTTTAGAATAGCCTTGAAGCTAGGAATTAGAGCAGATGGTAAGGACTCAGTCGAGTGAGTTCTGGGGTACAAAGAGAAAGGAGCTGAGGTGTTAGGGCAGTTAGGACAGGCAGTATGAGAGCAGAATGATAAACCACACCTGCCCAGGTGACAGAAGAATGGGAAAATAAAAACACTCTGTTGGGTGAGACCCACATAGTTTTCAATGAACCAAATAAAAGCTCTTCTTAGAGCACGGGCTAGATATTGGTTGAGTGACCCGTGCCCTATTACTACTTGATTCAGTTCCTCCTCAAATATTCCTCTTCACCAGAGCCCTTTCCCAGTGAACTTTCTAACTTTAAACTGAGCTTTTTCATCCTACCTCTTCATACCTTTGCCTTCTTTTATTTATTCATGAGAATCTCCACATTTATACATTATCCGCCACCTGCTGTTTATTGTTACAGTCTCTGACCTGAAAGAGTTTGCAATCACAAATTAAACCAACCAGAACAAGGAGATTTATATACAAGCTAAGAGTGTAGTATTCTAGGGAAGGGAATTAATAATAATACTTAAAGTGAGAGCAATCAAGAAAGGTACAAAAGAGAAAGAATATCTGACTTCTAAAATTCTTTCTAGTTTTTAACAGTGCATGATTTTGCTTCTCCCCATGACCTTATTTATTTATTAAGCAACAGTTTACTATATGACTTGTCATGTTTCAGGGGTTACAGGTGCCTACTCACTTATTGTTTATAACAGCTCTTTAGGGTGAGTGCTATTATTCTCATTTTATCTCTGAGGAAACTGTAGCATAGAGAAATTACATAACTCCCTGAAGGTTGCATAGCTGGCAAGTGGCAGAGCTGAGATTTGACCCAGAGATTCCATCTGCAGATACTGTGGTCTTAACCAGTTCACCATGTTGCATGGTTTTGAATATAGACATTTGTTCACAGGAAAAGATAAAATATTTGAATGATGAACACAAAATCTAATTCTTATCTAGTTTCCTGTCGGATAGGGATATAATTTATTTTCTCTTTTTTTCTTTCTTTCTTTCTTTTTTTTTTTTTTGCAGTTTTTAAAAATTTTTTGGCCGGGGCCAGGTTTGAACCTGCCACTTCCAGTATTTGGGGGAGGTGCCCTACTCCTTTGAGCCACAGGCACCACCCTCTCTTTTTTTTTTTTTCATTTGTATACACGTTTAGTTTCACTGTAACAAAGCAATTTGTACACTTTTAACAGTTAAAAATGAGCATCGTCTTTCCTTTCCACTGAAGCAAAAAGAACATTTAAATATGAACAGGAACAAAATGACATCGGAGAATGTCAAGTCCAAATAAGTCGTACAGGTTTGTTCTGTTGATTGTTCCATTGAGTGGCAGGACCCAAGTCATCGCTGGCAAAGAGTTTATTCTGAAAGCATTATCTTAATTAAACATGTCAAGAGAGAAACTATGTTGCTAAAAGGCTCCCTTAATCCACCAAACTTCTCAAACCTACCCTTTTCTATTATCCTTATTAGAGATTTTCTATAATCCCAGTTTTTAAAGGTCTTTCTCTCTTTTTTTAAACAAGAGAGAGTATATGTGTACAGATACATGTTGGTAAGTGGTAATTGTTCACAGTCATGTAGAGACACAATGTACGTTCTTTACAGAGAAAGGAGGTGAAAAACTAGAATTATATGCACCACTCCACAGGAGCCTAGCACCCTTCCAACACAGCAAAGAAGCAAAGTCCTCCCTGCACCCCCTGTGCTTGGTGATGTTGATTCCACACAGTTTTTGTTGAGATAGGAAAGCATAAAAATGAATTTGGTACAGAAAGGGGTAGAGAGTCTTAGTGCATTGCACTATTCCCAAGGTAACTTGCCCTCAAAATAAGGTGAGAATCTGAAGAGGGTGACTGAGCACAAGAGGGCACAAAAATTCTTATTTCCAGGGACCGCAGAAAAAGGGAAGTTAGAATCTGTTAGTGTTCTAGTAGTCATCTCCTTCTCCGTTCTCTCCTTCCTCCCCTTCATCACCAGCTTCTTCACCTTCATCTGTATCCCCTCCTTCATTAATATCTTCAAAAACTTCTTATTTTTTTATCATCATCATCTCTTTCTTCATCATCCGTATTGGAAACCAAATTGTGCCATAATGAATTTTGCCAAATATCATCTTTGATGACCTCCTCCTAACTCATTTCCTCCTGAATCAGAACGGTCAGTAAACCAGTTACCAAATCTCTCTGCTTCTTCAGGCTGCCTCTTCCTGCTGACTTTATTCTGCCTTTGACTTGAAGGTATCATCAAATCCTTTCCAGATTTTCATTTTGTTTCTGTGACTTTGAAGATGGGTCGCCACTCTCACAACAAGGAAACTCTTTGGAGAAAACTTTGTTTCCAAAATATTTTTATCAAAAGAAAAATCTATTCTGCAACCCTATTTAATATCTTCAAATTCTGTCACAGCTCTGGTCAAATAATGCAGAACCTCTGGGTCCTTGCCAAGCAGTGCAGGCACTTGTGGAAAGTTGACAAATGCCATCCTAAAATTTGGGAGTTTGGTGATCAATCTGGCCTCCTTAAAAAAAATGGTTGGCACGGTTTGTCATATTTCTTTCTACTTTCAAAATCTCCTCACTGGCTTGTTCATTAAGTCTGTCTGTTTCGTTTCATCATCAGTATGTTCAGTTGCTTCTTGCTGTTCTTGTTCTCCCTCCTTTGGTAAAGTTAGAGAGGCTGAGGTCTCCTTGGGTGTTGGAGCAGACGGTGGTTTTGGTTTCTTCTTCTGAAATTGGAGAAGAGAGTGGTGTTTGGGGGCCATGCTGTGAGAAGAGTCCAAGAACCATACAACTGGCTTCTTGCCTATCAGGAAGAAGCTTAAAAAATGTTTTCCCTCTTGCTTTTTTTTTTTTTTTTAAAACAACCAATTGCTTCTGAGTAGTTTTTGAAGCTACATCATTTTAGTTTTTCATTGTGTAGGGAATAAAAGCCCAGGTATGATGAAGGAAATATTTAGGTGTCTTTAGGAATTTTTTCAAGCTTATACTTTATTTCTGTGAAGGCAAATGAGGCTGTTCTTTTTTTCTTTGAGACAGTCTCACTATGTTGCCCTGGGTAGAATGCCATGGCATCACAGCTCACAGCAATGTCAAACTCTTGGGCTTAAGCGATTCTCTTGCCTCAGCCTTCCAAGTAGCTGGGACTACAGGCACCTGCCACAACGCCCAGCTAATTTTTGGTTGTAGTTGTCATTGTTGTTTGGCAGGCCTGGGCTGGATTTGAACCGGCCAATTCCAGTGTATGTGGCTGGTGCCCTAGCTGCTTGAGCTACAGGTGCCCAGCCCAAATGAGGCTGTTCTGTGTTCACTTGGGCTAACATGACTCTCACATCCTGTGTTCTCTAGGTTTTCCCTCATTAAACGATTACTGGTAGGATGCCATTTACACACTCATCTGTGCTGCTGGAGAGCTGAGTGCATGTGGAAATGTAGGCTTGGTGCCTGTCATTAATGAGCTAGTAGTCTAATTAAGAAGACAACACACACACCCCACCCTTAAATAACTTTCACAATCTAATAGACCGTGAAACAAGGAATTCAGGAAACTGAAAGGTCAGGGAGCAAAATTTATGGCTAGCTGGGCTGGGTTTGGCGAGATGAGTAGGTCTATGGAACAGATCTTATATATTTCTACAGATTCTCTTGCCCTCATGTGTCTCCAGGATCTTCATTTCTTCCACCCTCATGTATCTCTAAGATCTTCATTTCTGCCTCAGCTGCTGCCCCTGCACCTGACAAAATGCCATGACTGGTCTACATGGTTCTATGGCTTCTCCTACCACTTGAAATTTGTATGATTTGTCATGTTGGTAATCATGCACTGTGGCTTCCTAAGCAGATCCCAAAGCATCCAGAACATGCAACCTCGAAGTGTGGGAAAATCAACTTTGGCTAAGGAGAAAGAGTAGGTGAAGATTTATGCAGATAAATACTGTGATCCCTTGGTATAGGTGGGGGATTGGTTCCAGTACCCCCTCACCCCTGAGGATACTCAAATCTGAGGATGCTCAAGTTCTTGATATAAAATAGTGTAGTATTTGCATATAACCTATGCACACCCTTTCAGGTGCTTTACATCATCTGTAGATCATGTATAGTGCCCAATACAATGCAAATGCCATGTAAATAGTTGTTATGCTGAATTGTTGAGGAAACAATGACAAGAAGAGTCTATACATGGTCACTAACAGACTCAATTAAAAAATAAGTTTATCATCTATGGTTGGTTAAATCGATAGATGCAGAGGCCATGGATACAGAGAGCTGCCTGTATTTTGTCCCTTTCTTCTCTAATGGACTCATCTGAAATAATTTCTTTGACCATCTTGTCTGGAGATATCATGAGTAGTTGAGACGGTGACCCCAAGAGAGTGGCAAAGACTCTTCAAGCTCACTGGGAAGCACAGCCCATTGCTGGTTCGCATTGTCTCACACAGATCACCATCTTTCCCTCTCTTATTTTCCTTTTCCTTCACTCTTGTTGCCTTGGGATCGCACCTCCCCAAATAAAGTAATGCCCTGAAGTTGTTGCCTCAGTTTCTGCTTTCTAAAGAAAAGAGTAGAGAGTATAAAAAGGAGTGATAACATTTATGTGGGAAGTAGCCAGGGTCAAGTTTTGCAGGGCCATGCTGAGAGCCCTCTTGGGCATTCTTTGGAGGCTTTTAAGCAGAAACGTGACAGGATGAAAACTGGAATGTAGAAAGGTGGATCAGGTCAGAATAGAATATTGGAGTGCTGTGAGGTGGGGAGAACTATAAGCAGGAAAACTAGTTGTTCATTAAAAAAATGTGAGAATAAGGCAGTGTCCATAGCTCAGTGGGTAGGGTGCCAGCCATGTACACCAAGGCTGGTGGGTTCAAAGCTGGCCCGGGTCAGCTAAACAACAATGACAGTTGCAACAAAAAAATAGCTGGCAAGGCTTACATAGTGAGACTCTGTCTCAAAAAAAAAAAAAAAAAAAAAAAAGAAAGATAGAAAAAGATAAGTGAGTTTAGGACCAAGCTACAGAAGTTAAATGGTAGACAAAGAATCTTAGGATAGCTTGAATCATTTTGGTAAAATAAGAAGCAAGGTAATTCACTAGAGGTGAGTGATAAAAGGGTAAAATGGGAGGGTTGTGAGGGAGGAGAACTTCTATGGATGCTTCTGAGCGAGCACAGTCTGGATGGGTCTCATTGGTTCTTGCTGAGACCGGCTGTGTGTTTCTGGGTCTCCTGCTCTCCATCAGCGTACTTCTAGGGCACCCACAGAATTTCCCATTTCACGATTAGTTTGTTTACTATAAACAAATTGTCAAAGATTGATCAGATATTTACCTTGAATATTTAACCTGAATACCTGGCCTATTTAACTTGAATTTTGTTAATTAAATGTTAATTGTGTAAATGAATATGTTAAGAAAATCAAAATTAGTCTGTTACTTTTTATTAGTTAAAACTGCTATCATGGAAACTGTAATTTATAGCATTTTTAATGAAAAAACAAATAAGCCCTATGGTTGTATAGCAGTTGACACTTTCCTCTGGTCATGAAGCCAGAGCAGCCACAGGAGAGTCATCTAGTCTTACCTTTTTCTGGAGTTTGCTGTTCATAAGAAGACAAAAGTGGACTGAGCAAGCCATGTATTCTGGATCTGGAATGCAGAAGTGTGCACTTGGTTGAATTTTAAAAACATTATCAGTCACATTTTAAAATATTTTTGGATACTTTTTGAGGAGCTTATGTACTGGCCAGTTATCAAGTGCATGGATTTATGTGGAAGTTCCTTGCATTCAAGACTGTTTGCTTTCCTAGAAGACAGAATAATTAATGTCCTAAAACATAATCTGAATGTATTTTATATGCTGAGATAGATAGGCATCAATAAACTATAAACTAGTGGAGACAGTGTATCTACACAGCCTCTGAGTTAAGAAAATTTAAAGAATCCTTAAGTTAAAAAAAAAAAAAACCCACAAAATCAGAAACATGGACATGGGTCCCATCAGGAAAAAGGTGATTTGCTATACATGCTGTGGTTTCCAGAGACTTAGAAAGCTGCCTGGCTAGTGACTCAGGTTAAAAATTGTCTTTGACTCAACTAGTCAGTCTTCTTATGGTGGCCCAGGTGCTAAGGTGGGTCCTTTCTTAAGAGGTGGCCTTCTAATAGCAGTGTCCCAATGGTCTTGAGTGTCAAAGTGATTCTGATACTCCTGAGGGGAGAGCATTTCCTTGGAGTCCCTACAATTTTCTTGTAGAGATCAAGGCTGGTTCAGAAATGAGTGTCTCTGCAGCTTTTTGGCTGGATTTTATTGGTAAAGAATCAACTGCTAGTCATCAGTAATACCTCATTTCAGTTTCATCACAGAAGTGCGCCAGGAACAGCATTTACAAATCAACCAAAGGCTTGCATAAGTCTGACCAGTGTCCTGTGTGAAAGGCTGAGCAAGGTTGTGGGAATTTCAGCGCATTTTGAAGTGATGCAGGATGACCCAAAAGAAAAAAATAAAAGCCACCTCAGCAAGGAGGCATAAAAGTACAAGGAACATATTCAGAAAAATGGAACAAGACACAGAGACTTGTATTTATTTATTTTTTAACTCTTGCACAGAGGAGAAAGTGTGTGCTATGAGCTGGCTCCTTTAACTAATGTTGCCACAAGGTCATAGAGTCTCTTGAGGCTTACCTTCCTTTCAGTTACTTCCAATTTTTCACGTATCATCTTACTTTTGTCCTTGAATTGTGTGGCGCTCTTAGCTTGCCTAGGTCCACTGACATTTGGAGTTGCTGTATTTATCATGGCTCTGACCTGAGAAGCTCTTTGGATGCTGCCTGTAATAATTGTTTCTCTGCATCATGAGTCTCATTCGTGGGCTGGGATACAGGTATCCAGTGTTTATTGCTACCTTGGGGCTGCTAGACAAGCCTTTTTCCTATTAAAAAAAACATGAAAACAAAACAAATAAAAATTGACCCATTGGCTGACCATCATCCAAACTGCCAAAGCACCCTCTCCTATAGAAAGTGATTGTTGGGACCCAAAAGCAGGCTGCTTGGGTGCCTGGGAACATTGCCCACTGCTGGAGTTTCCCAGGCTGCAGGAGTTTCCCAGGCTGTGGCCTCTGCTCACTCCCTCAGCTACAGGAGAGGAAGGTGCAGCTGAGCCAGCATTCTGCCTCACACCTGTGAAGCGATGTGACCAAAATGTGAGTTCCCCTCATTTCTGAAACTCTCAGAACCCCACTCAGCTTTCAGACACGACACTGGTCAGCTGGCCTCTGAGCCTCTAATGCTGTCTGTGGGTGTAAAGCAGAGGGGATAAGGGATCCTCTGGAAACAAATACATCACCCCAAATGTAAAATTCTTTTTGGTTACCAGTGTGTGACTCTGCTGGTAACAAACCAACAGTTACTGGCAGGACCATTGTTTGAGAAGACAGGTGCCCTATCTGGGCTATTCCATCTGTGACTCTGACCCCCACCTCCTGCATTATTCTCTCTGCTTCTACTTAGTTAATCGATATGCCAGGGAAGTGAAAACTGGCACCTCGGGGGACCCAGCTCTCTGCCTTCTCTTGTCTACCTTCAGATTAACTCAGCAACAACCACAGGAATCTTGGTAATTTTGATTTGCACACTTAGTCCCCATATGGACCTAGGATCTCCATTCTCAGCAAGCTAAGACTGACTATTTCTTTCAAATTCCAGGCAGTGTGCAAGTCAGAAGGGAAGGTTTGATGACAGAGAGGGCTTCTTCCAAAATAGAGTTTAAGAAAAGGGTGTAGAAGTAGAGTTCCCCATTGTTAAAAACTGCCAGATTTTGAGATCTAGGTACAGTGCCTCTTTGAATGGATTTAATTCTAGGAATCGTGTGTAGAGAAAACTAATGGAAGCCTAAACATATTTGAAAATATAAATTCATAAAGTATTACTGGAAGCTGTATGTTTGCCATTAAAGAGTAGGACTAAAAATTATTAGCTACCCACAGAGACCTGGTAGTAGCAGGTGAAAGAGAATTATAGGGTAGGTACTCACAATACAAAGGAATGTGGTATTCTTTTTACTTCTCCCCTCATTTTTGTTACATATGGTGTGGCAAAAAAGATTGAGATCCAGGAAGAGATTTTGGAGCACTTCCCAAAGCTATTAGGGAGACTAGTTGTATTCATGTAGGATAAGCTGGCACTCTTCCTTCCTTTATTCAGTGATTAGAAAATGCCCTGTGATTTTTGTCTTCAGAGGAGTAGAATTGTTTTCCATGAACAATAACACACTAGGGTAGATTTGGTCCAATGTTCTTAATATTCTTAGAGGTTCCACCTGTGGCAGAGATAGAACCCTCTACCATCTGAGGGCATCTGAGGCTGCACCAGATTTGAAGGATAGAAGCCAAGAACAATCAGAGGCTGTCCAGACCCTGAGGTGACAGGCTGGCTGGGAAGCCTGATTTATGTGCGGGTGTTCCTAGCTTGGCATTTTGATAGGCATCCTGGGGCAAACTTCAACCTTTTTTTTATTTTGAGAAATACTATGTGCCAATCTCTCGGGCAGCTTCTTTTCCAGTTGAAAGGAAATTGGCTGCATGTGGGACAGTGACTTGCTCACGGCAAAAGAGGCCAATGCACTGTCCTGGGTATTTTAGTGGTGGGGTGAGATGAGAAGAGGGGGCTGTGGGGTCTTTGCGCATCTCACCTCCCACTATGGGATCAGCTGCAGCCTTTGAACATTGCTCCCTTTCAATCAAACAGTGGCAATTTCACTTTAGTTGCAGGGCCATTTCTTTTTTTCCTATTATATGTAGTAATCTTCTGAGTGTTTAACCGGATCACATAAAACTGCAATTAACAGTCTATAAATCATGTTTCTCTAGACCTGTGGAGAATGGTTTTTGCTGTACTGAAAGGCTGTAGAAACGTTCTAGTTTTTAGTTCTTAGATGACCTAGGTGGAGACTCTATAGCTAGACTGAAACAAACTGCCTTCGTCTCAACTAATTTTTTTTTTTTTAGCAACACAGTCTCAAGCTGTCACCCTGGTAGAGTGCGGTGGTGTCACAGCTCACAGCAACCTCAAACTCTTGAGCTTAAGCCATTCTCTTGCCTCATCCTCCCAAGTAGCTGGGACTACAGGCACCCGCCACAATGCCCGGTTATTTTTTTATTGCAATTGTCATTGTTGTTTTAGCTTGCCCCAGCGGGGTTTGAATTCTCCAGCCTTGGTGTATGTGGTCGACACCCAAGCCACTGAGCTATGGGCACTGCCTCAACTAACTTTTTATGGAAGATGTTTATGTATCTTTATTACATGATTAGAAAATATAATTGAGTTGTAGGACAGGACAGGGGCAAATTTTTTGCACATTGTTGATTGAGAAAGCACCAAGCAGGTAACCTTATCCTCAATAAATATTACAAAAACTAGTCCCCCATGGCCTATTCCAAGCATCTCAGATCTGGATCTAAGTCTAACCCATACACAGTTTGAAGTAAAGTGGGCAGTCTTCTGATAGGATATTGTTTCCCATTCTTGTCACATCTTCATACTCTTTTAAACAGAAGAATTTTAGAATTCAAAAGTAAGATTTATTTGTTTGAACCTGGGATTCTGGGCCAAAGTGCACCCCCACATTTTCATAGAGCAGATTGAAGTTCCTGGACTACCATGCCAAATGGATTCCAAGAACAGAGCCAATCCCTGAGTTAAGACACAGAATCTCAAGTCTGGATCTCAGCTGAGGTTGAGAGGATTTATGAAGCTGAAAGAAAAAGGACAATGTCATCTCATAAAGAATTAAAGTTGAATTGATTTTGCCCCTTGGTATTCCATTCATCACTGAGATATATATTTCCATAAGTCAGGGTGGGAAAACTTTCCCTAAGGCAGAGAGAGGAGACTTTGATGGGTGAATGAGTGGTGAAGAGTTTGCAGAGATGAACGTTGAAGGACTGACTTGTGAGCTGTCTTCAAGAGGAATGAATGCCAAGTATTAGCTTTTCCTGCTGTTTGGTTTTCCCTTGTAGATACCTTGACTATGAATAATAGTTTCAATAAAGAAGACAGAATGAGTTCTGACAGGAAGGTTGGGAGCTGTGGCAGGCTGAAGAAAAATGAAGCCACACAGCATGGAGATGTGTCATCACTATAGGGTTTTACCTTGATCTACATTCAGTTATCTACTTCTTTTCAAAGGCTGGGCACTCATTCAAGAAACAGCATGTATGTCCTGACTTTGAAGTAATAGATGAACTTTCATGTGCAGTATATGGAAATAAATTTTATTACTTTCTTCCCACACTATGAATTCACTAGCTCGTCCTTCCATTCAACAGTTATTGAATGGCAGGTGCCTATAGTCCCAGCTACTCCCTATTAGGCACAGTGATAAGTACTGTAGGTCATCAGTCACGTGTTTCTTAGAAATTTTGTAGTCATGAACAATTTGTTCTTGTTTTTATTTTGCTTTATTTTTTTGATTTTTTTCATTTTCTTTTTTAAAATTTCAGATTAATATGAGATCATAAATGTTTAGGTTATATTGTTTTCATTACTAAGGTAAAGTTCAAGGTGCAGTTGAGCCCTTCACCCAGGGGGTGTGCTGAACACCCTCACATTGTGCACGTTAGGTGAGGTCCTCTCCCCTCCTCTCCCTCTCCCTTATTAGACTATACCAGTGTTTTTTCTTTCTTGTGGGCATGTAGTTGTTTATATATTGATTTCATATTAATACTGAGTATATCAGATATATTTCCCCCCCATTCTTGAGATACTTTACTAAGAATGTGTTTCAACTCCCTCCTGGTAAATAGAAAACATGTAAAGTCTCTATCTTTTCTTATGGCTGAATAATATTCCACGGTATGCATTTAGCATAGTTTGTTAATCCATTCATGGGTTGATGGGCACTTGGGTTGCTTCCATGTCTTGGCAATTGTGAACTGAGCAGTAGTAAAACATTCTGGTGCCAATATTGTTGTAGTAAAATTATTTTTGTTCTTGTGGGTAGATACCTAGTAATGAGATTGCAGA
>CAUYTI010066525.1:0-20445 GCA_963575145.1 Galago senegalensis | reverse complement strand
AGACAGAGCCTCAAGCTGTCCCCCTGGGTAGAGTGCCGTGGCATTACAGCTCACAGCAACCTCCAACTCCTGGGCTCAAGCGAGTCTCTTGCCTCTGCCTCCCAAGTAGCTGGGACCACAGGCGCCAGCCACAACGCCCGGCAATTTTTTTTTTTTTTGGTTACAGCCGTCATTGTTGTTTGGCGGGTCCGGGCTGGGGATTCGAACCCGCCACCTTAGGTGTACGTGGCTGGCGCCTTAGCCGGTTGAGCTATAGGCGCTGAGCCAAGCATGATGTTCTAATAGAGATAAGTCAAAAGCAGCTCTGTAACTTTTAGAATAATTACCTTCAAATTTTACCATGCTTTGCCTTATTTTTGTTTCCTTTCTATCACTGGACAAAATAGCAATGGAACACTCATACAGAAAATTACCTGGTCCATGACTTAGTTAATTAAAACATGTAAATGTTAAAGATACATTCTGTTCATTTTGAGTTTGTGCTGTTTGTAGGGTCTGAGTAGGTTTGTTCTGAAGGAAGCAGGAAGCTGAAAGCCATATATAAGACAGCCCCTATTTACTCAGAAATACACTGGGGGAGTCCTAGCACATTCGCTTCTCCAGACACATTCTGCCTCCTGAGGGACTTTCCACATCGCCCTGCTGACTTCTCTATTATAACTAGATATTCTCATTCATTCTCATTCTCCCGCTTTCTTTCTCTCCCTCCCACCACCAATTTTTGCAGGGAGGTAATGAATATAAAACTTAGCAAGAAGAGTCAGAAAAATCTGGGTCTGAATTCTGATTGCACATTTACCAATGAGAGCACCTTATCAATGGCTTAACCTTCCTGACAATGAGAGTCCCTGTGTGCAGATGAAATAAGATCATCTATTTCAAAGAGTTGTTCTGAGTATTAAAATTAACACTTTTGTAAAGCACTTAAAGGACTGACCAGCACAGAACATTCATCATTATTCTTGTAGGTGAATTCTCTCCTTCTGGACTTACTCTGGAATAAATGCTTCTGAAAATAGTTTATATTCCAGTCATTCTAAAAAATAGCAACCTACTGGTATTTTGAAATATTTTAACATGACATTGTTGGTCTGTGCTATCAATATATAAGCTAAAAAATTAGAAATAAGAATAGTTTCAAAGGTATAATTAGTGTAAGTAATAAGTATTCTTAAAAATCTATGCTAAGATATATCTATAATTTTTATTGCCAAGCAAGTAAAGAAGAGCTTTGTTCTTCACAGACTTTTCACTTGGGTATTCTAGAAGTTGGTATTTCCTAACTTTTGTTTGGTTCCTCTACATCATCATAATTCTTTCCCTTCTGCCTGCCTCCTTACATAATAAAGACACATGCAAACACTCACATAGTGGATAGGCACAGAAGGCAACTAAAGAGCTTCCAATGACTAATGCTGGAATAATTTGACCAATAAAACAATAGTATACTTTAGAACCCCCATAGTTGACCACTTCCCTACATGAACACCTCCTTAGGTTGACCTAATTTTCATAAACCAGATATGCTCCGCATACCTAGTTTCTTAGGTTGACCCCTCTGTATGTTGACCAGTTTGGTACAGTCCTTTGGATAGTCAACTTACAGAGCTTTTGCTGCAGTATTACTTAATAACCCCAAATGTAAAATAAATATCTATGAATATATATTAGAGAAGATGCCAAAATATATGCACATTTTAAGAAAGGAAAAAACGGCATCAGATTTATGATACTCAAGTCACATTTGACTTCTGCAATTACAAGAGGCACTAGCACAACTTGTCACCATCTTTTCTTATCACTGTTTATAGAGTATTATAATTTTCATACACTTTCAGTCTTGTCATAGTTTTAAATGTGTATACATTTTTGGATCCCTCTTTTTGTGCATTATATTTATTATTTGGATTTAAATAAATGATTGAATAGGTAAAAGAGAATAGACAAATGTTTCTTGCAGAATTCCAAATGTGTAAATATTCTGACCTAAAGGGGAGAGAACATAATTCCCCATTCCTTAGGTATGGGCTGGACATAATGCCTCCCCTTCCTAGAGCACAGTATGGAAAGAAAAGGAAGACTAATTTTACAGTGGAGGAATCTGACAAACTCTTCCTCATCCAGGTGATCAAATCAACATCATCAATGGTAATTCATGTAAATAATATGTCCTCTTCATATGACCTAAGGACCTCTGTGACCTTCCTCCCCAGCACACATTATCCCAGTCTAATCATGAGAAAAAAACAACAGGCAAATCCAAATTAGGAGATATTCTATGAAATTTCTGACCAGTACTCCTTAAAAGAAACTGTCATAGCCAAGAGAAGACTAAAGAGACCTGATACATACATATAAGGTGGTGTCCTAGATATGGTAATCCTGTAAGAGAAAAAAAGATGTTAGATAAAAACTAAAGAAATCTGAATAAAGTGTGTGATTCAGGTAATAATATTATATAAATATAAATTCATTAATTATAGCAAATGGAAGATGTTAATTACAGGAAGAATTATGGGTGGGTTTATGGGAAACTTCTATATATTTGTAATTTTTCTGTAAATCTAAAATGGCTCTAAACAAAGTTTATTAATAAAAATGGAAGGGTTTAAAACTGATTGGTTAATGAAAGTGAAATACAATCTCTCAGAGTCAGAAGTAGGTCTCTTCCACCATACTGACAGAAAGCTGGAGCTGGGGACTGGACAGTGTTATGTCCATGCTGTCTATCTGTCTTTCAATGGCCACAGGATTTCTGTATGCGTCATTCGATATAGTGGCTTCTCTTTCACAGCCTTCTTCATTTACTGACTCACCATGGAACTGGTCCACTATGCATAGCTTCCTTATTTCTCAGTCAGCTTCAGCAAGCACCTGCCTTAATGCAAATTCCTTTCTTCCAATTTGAGATGTTATCCAATTAGTGCCAGTCAATTGCATATCTGATTTTAGACAAGTATGAAACCTTAGTGCACGTAGTCATTTTGGGAGGAGAAGGCAAAGGATCATGTGACATTATAGGCGCTCAGATATGAGGAGTCTTCATAAAGTTCATGAGAAACACACATTACAAATAAACTATGCATGGGTGTCAAAATAGTTTTGCACCCAAATAAACTCATGCTAACTTGTTATAACAGATCTGAATAGGAGCTGGTTTAAGGTACAAGGAAGAATAAGACATCAGTTTGAAAAAGCCCCATCAGAGAAAAAATGTATTCTGTTAAACTCTAAGCAAGAATATACAATTAATTTATTATTAAACTTGTGTAGAAGAATGGTGAAATCAATGATACTTTACCAAAAAGTTATGGGGACAATGTTTTCTCAAATTAGCGTTTTACAAATGGACTTGTTTTTAGAAGAGATGAACCAGTGCTAAAGACGAAGGCCAAAGTACAGATCATTCACATCAATTCATGAGAAGAAAATTAGTCTTGTCCAAGGCCTAATACAAGAGGACATATACTTACCAGCACACCATGATATCCAATACAGTGAACATCTTGATTGATTAAGTTTACACAGTTGAGCAAACTTTCTGTTCAACAGGTGCCAAAACTGTTTTGCCCGGGTCAGCTGTAGACAAGAGCAGAGCTTTCAATGAAAATTTTAAACAAGTGGAATCACAATCTTGAGGCATTTCTTTGGAGAATTGTAATAGGAGATGAAACGTGACTTGATCAGTACAATCCTGAAGACAAAGCACAATCAAAGCAATGGCTACCAAGAGGTGGAAGTGGTCCGGTCAAAAGCAAAGGCGATAGCAACCTTTTTTTTTTTGTATTGCTTCAGGCATTTCCCCTGCTGACTTTCTAGAGGGCCCCCCAAATAACATCTTACTATGAGAATGTTTTGAGAAAGTTAGCCAAATTTGGTAGAAACATTCCTGGGGAAATTTACCAGAGAATCTTGCTTCACCACAACAATGCTCCTCCTGCTCATTTCTCTCATCAAAAAAGGGTAATTTTCCCAGAGTTTCCTTTTTCCCCAGTTAGTCATTAGGTATCCATCTTTCAGTCCCAGTTTGGCTTTTTGCTTCCTTATCTTAAAAAATCATAGGGCACCTCTTTTTCCTTGGTTAATAATGTAACAAAGACTATATTGACATGCTGAAATTCCCAGGACCCTTAGTTCTTTAGGAATGGAGCTGGTAATAACGCAAAAATGTCTTGAACTTGTTGGATCTTATGTTGAGAAATACAATTTATATTTTCATTTTTATCTTTTAATTTTCCCTTGAACTTTTGGAAGTCCCTTCATGGAAAGTTCATTTACTAAAGCTGATAATGGCAAGGGAGAATAATGGAATAGGTTTAGTACATGGGACAAAAGCATCAGATAAATGTAGACCTATACTATAAATTATAAAGAATAACATAAATCTAAAGGAATACAACAAAAATTATCAGTTATATATTACCATAAGAAAGCTGTGTGATAAGTAAAAACTCTTGATGTCATCAGATGATAATTATAGACTTAACTCATGAGTCTGCAGAGTTTGACATCTGAACCCTAGGCGAGGCTCATAAGGGTTGAACAAGCATCTGCCATTATCTATGGGTTATTTCTACGACAATGATGTCTGCTGGATGCTGGCTGTCAGCTGGGGCAGCGGGGACACCTGAGCCACATGTCTTCCATTCGCTAGCAGGCTAGCGTGGGCATGTTCTTACGGCAAAGTCAGAGGAGCAAGGAGATGGAAATGGCAGGCACTTTTACAAGACTCTAATTGCATAACTATGAACATACACTAGCCAAATTATGTCACATAGTCCAACTTGGAATCAAGGATCAGGAAATGCTAAGGTCCACTAAGTCACACTGCAGAGAGTGCGGATCTGGTTGGGGGTGGTGGAGATGAAGAACTGAAACAATTCACACCATCAGTGTGTCTTACAAATGAAATATTTACATTTTCAGATGGTAAGATTAATTTGTGAAGCCCACCTACAGTGATTTTGAATAAATGTTTATGTCAAATTATACATATGTAGGAGAGCCCATATGGAGACATTCATCATTTGGTCTGATTTGAAAGTGTTTTTACTTTTGGTATTATGGATAAAGGAATCAAAAGAGGACAGGCTGTAGCAGCTTCTATGTCCTGGAGTGAAATTATGATTCAGTTATTAACTCTGCTGCTCCGTAGCCCAGAAGAAGTAATGCTGTATCCTTCCATTTGCCCTTATCTATTGTGACAAGGCTCTGGGGAACTGATGCGCATGAAATTCATTTCATGTCTCATTCACAGAATGCCTGAGTTTTGAAAATACCTTTATGATGTTTCAGGTTTCAGTTACCTGGCATGTGATCTCACAAACTCACAGTCTTCAAAAGAAGGAACATTAACTTCTCCTCAGAAGCTGGAGGTTCTTTGTTAAGGAAACCCGGGAGGCATTATTGCTGGAGAAACACACAGGAGCACCCAGGTCACTTTTGATAAAATGTCATGTATTCTAAAGGCGATAGAAATACGTGTTTTATGCAAACTCACAGTTGAAAAGATGGCACAGGTTTAGATAAAATAGATTCAAACCATCCTTATGTATAATACATTAACAAATAGAGCACAGTCTTCTCATATCACTGTTTTCTCAAAATACCTCATAAAATAAGAAAGATGATACTGTGACCATGGCAGCAAATAGATATATAAATGTGCAAATAAGAACAATAAACATTTTTAGACTCTCACAGGAAAAATAAAATTATAGCTTTCTTCCATTAAATATGAAAAGGTTCAAGAATACACAAAAGGCCAGAATAAATGCGTAATTTCCTCCCATTCATTCTGCAATATATTTCTGATGTTGTATCTCATTAATCTTACTTCTTTATGTGTTCACCAAAACCTACAATAATTAAATCTGAATCTTCCTGTTTGGTTTCACTTGCAATAATCCTTACCAAATAAGGCTGACACAGTGAATGCTTGACTCTCTCCTGACTCACACCTCCAGCAGATGTCACTGATTTGGAGACTCTTCCCAAGAGGCTGAATCAGGCCTCTGAATTCATCCCAAAGTATTCCTCTGTCTAACTCCATGTGGAGCTAGAAATGGAAATGTGAGGAAACCAATATGACCTCCGTGCCCCACTCACCTGTCCTCACTCTCCACATACCTTGCTGCTCTTCCCTCAAATTTCAGCTTACTACCTCCTCTCCTTGTGTTCTCATAATACCCTGGGCATATCCCTACAAAAGGTGTTTACACTATGTCATCTTCTATATTGAGTTGTCTATCTCTCCCTTTTGATGTTATATAGGAGAGATGCAAGTGAACCCAAGAACAGAGAGCAACTGCATTACGATTCATCTCTGTAGAGAGCAATTAAATATCTCAGCACAGCACTTGGAACATGGGACCAACAATTTGTGTGAATGTGCTCACACCTGTAAGAAAGTGGGGGAACAAGTGAGTGAGGGATGGAGAAAGGGAACAAACTTACAAAGAAAAAGTCCATGTGTGCCTGTTTCCTTTTATCTGTGCTCCACTGTTGCTGTCAGGGTCTCATGGAAAAGCGAGGTCGTGGAGAATAAGCACGCTTATTGAAATTGTGTTTTAAATAAAGGTGACCATCTGCTCACTCAGGCAAAATGGCGAGCTTCTTTATTTGCAGTTGGTTTATAGAGGGAATTTTGTACATGCACACAATGCAGCAATGACCTCATTGATCCATTTAAACATCATGCGACTACCTCCTGATTAGCTTCCAATAATCCATCAACATGCACCTTTTGACATAACCCTTTCAACATAACCCAATTTAACATAACTTAATGGAGAACGTGTTGTTAGCCATTACTTCTTTGTTCTTATCTGATGATGCCTGAGGCTATGAAGGACTAAGGTAGACTGAATACCTGCCCTTGCTGGCCTTGCTGTTTGGAGGCTGTTACTTCAGATCTTTAAACAAGGCATAAAGAAACTTCTTGGGCATATAGGAATTTGTGTGCAAACCTCTGCTCCCATGTAGGCCTTAAGTCAAAGGGGTTTTGCTGGAACCTTTTATAAGGAATTTTCATGCTGGACTTCTCAAAAGCCTTTCACAAGCCCAAGTTTCATCTGTGCCATTAGATACCTGTATGCATTAGGTAAATTCCTCTTCTCTTGAGGTCCCCGAGCACATTTCCATTCCTGGACCAGTCAGCAAGAGACCTTCATTACTTACTACAGATCAGGAAAGGTTACTGATGGGTATCTGGCCAGTTTTCCAAAGGGTCTTTTTGTTGACCTTATAAAGTTAACCTTAATTCCTTTACACAGTAAATGTTATTCCAGCCAAAGCCTTGGTCCACAACCAACCTGGCCACATGGGATTCTGCCTCAGTTTCTTACACATATGCCTACACAAAGTCTTTTCACTGCTCTCTCTCAAATGGCTTTTTGGCCAGAGGCATATAGGCATTTCACCTATATACTGGGGTGGTACCTGTGGCTTAGTGGGTAGAGCGCCAGCCCCATATACCAATGGTGTGGGGTTTGAACCCAACCCCAGCAAGCTAAAAGAGCAATGGCAATTGCAACAAAAAATAGCCAGGTGTTGTGGCAGGCACCTATAGTCCCAGCTAGTCAGGAGGCTAAGGCAAGAGAATTGCTTAAGCCCAAGAGTTGGAGGTTGCTGTAAACTGTGACTTCACCACACTCTACCAAGGGCAACAAGAGTGAGACTCTGTCTCAAAAAAAAAAAAAAAAAAAAAAAACAATGTACTACTCAAGTCACATTTGATTTCTGCAATTACCAGAGATGCTCAAATGTGTATTGCAGTCATCTTTTGTTATTATATATATTGAGTGTTACAATTTTAATACAGTTTTTCCTTTCTTAAAACGTGTATATATTTTTTAGCACCCTCTGTCTTTAAGATTACAGAATGCTTTCATTTATACCATCTCATCTATTTCTCACAGCAATCTTACCTAGTATGTAGTATTATTTCCATTGTCATAAAAAATATGCTGATATACAGAAAGATAGGTGACTTCCTAATCCATATTAAAAGCCAGGGAAAAAAAAACCCTAAATTCCTAATGCTAAAGCAATAGCTGACTCTTACTTATATTTAAATGCCTGTATGTATTATGAGAATTTTTGTGCCCACAGCTGAATTATAGTAATGACTAGCATTTATTAAGTCCTGAGTTCTATTCTACATGCTTGTAACATTGTATCACTAATCCTCACATGAGTTTAGTACTGTGGTTATCATGTTCTCTTGACAGACAAGAAACTGATACATTGTGATTAAGTAATTTATACACAGTCAGTAGTGGCATAGATCTAATTATCTCCAAACCCAGGTCTTTAACCAAAATGCAATTCTGTGTCAATAATGTTTTCCTTAGCTGGGCACAGTAGCTCACACCTATAAGCCCTGCACTTGGGAGGCCCAGGTATGTGGATTGCCTGAACTCACAGGTTTGAGACCAGCCTGAGCCAGAGCAAGATCTTATGTCTAAAAACAGCCAGGCATTGGGGTGGGCACCTGTAGTTCCAATTATTAGCGAGGCTGAGGCAAGAGAATCACTTAAGCCCAGGAATTTGAGATTGCTGTGGGATATGACACCATGGCACTGTACCAAGGGTGACAAAGTGAGACTGTCTCAAAAAAAAAAAAAAGTTCCTTCTCCCCCCAACCTCTTCTTCTGTAAAATGGGCAGAACAGATAAATTATAGCAATTACAGTAGATCCCTGTTATTCATGGATTCCATATTTGAAAATAGGCCTGCATGCTAAAATTTGTCTATAATCTGGCTCAGTGCCTATAGTTCAGTGGCTAGGGCACCAGCCACATACACAGAAGCTGGTGGGTTCAAATCCAGCCTGGGCCTGCCAAACAACAATGACAACTACAACCAAAAAAAAAATTTAAAAAAAAAGCCAGGCATTGTGGCAGGTGCCTGTAGTCCCAGCTATTTGGGAGGCTGAGGTAAGAGAATCGCTTAAGCCCAAGAGTTAGAGGTTGCTGTGAGCTGTGATGCCACAGCACTCAACCCAAGGTTGAGACTCCGTCTCAAAAAAAAAAGAAACAAAGAAAGAAAAATTTGTCTATAATCCCAAAGCTAATATTTATCGTCTTTTGTGGTCATTCTCAGACATGCCAAGAGTGGCAAAAATCTTGAGTCACTGGACATACAGGAATGGAAGGTCAAACAAGGTGACAGTCTGCTTCTTGTTTCAGCTTCTATCCTATTAACAAGTATCCTTTTTCCAGTCTACATAGTACCATGCTTTTCACAGGAATCCAGCTCATGTTAAAGAAGGTGACAGTCAGCTTTGTGGTTTACATTCTTACACTATGAACAGTGTGTCTTTTCTGCAGACTTTCCAGTGCCAAGTGTTTTGAAATTTTTTTCAGAGATGGCTTCTTGGTAAGTTGCCCAGGCTGGACTCCAGCTCTTGAACTCACACAGTCCTCCCGTGTTAGCCTCCTGAAAAGTTAAGACTACAAGTGCAGGCCACCACACCTGGCTTGTTTGAGGGGGGATTTCATGGTGATTTCATCATTTAAGATGACCTCAGGTGCAGTGCTGAAGTGTTATTTAGTGTTCCTAAGTGTAAAAAGGCTTTGATATGCCTTACAGAGCGCGTGTTAGATAAACTTTATTCCGGCACGAGTTACAGTGCTGTTTTTAGAAAAGCCAGTGTTGGGCCAGTTGCAAAGCCTCCCACCTGTTATCCTAGGACTCTGGGAGGCCACAGTGGGAGGATCACATAAGCACAGGAGTTGGAGACCAACCTGACCAAGAGTGAGATCCCATCTCTACTCAAAAAAAAAAAAAAAAATAGAAAAATTAGGTCTCATGGTGGGCATCAGGACAGGCGCCTATAGTCCCAGCTACTCAGGGGACTGAGGCAGGAGTATCCCTTGGACCCAGGAGTTTCAGGTTGCTTTGAGTAGGCTGATGCCATGGCCCTTTAGCCTGGGCAACAGAGTAAGACTCTGTCTCAAAAAATAAATAAATAAATAAATAAAGTTAATATTAACAAATTAACAACATATATTAAATAAGGTGTCTTTAAACAGAAACACACATAAAACAAGGTTATACATTGATCGTTTGAGGAAAATGTTGTGACCAGAGGCTGTCAGGAAGCTAACCCTGTATTTTCCCTAGGAGTAAGGACTCACTTTTGGCTAATTCAGTGTTACCAATGACTTTACAGAACATAACTAGCTAGAATAACAAGAGAATCCACTATATTAGCATGCAGGAATGCGTAGTGACTAAGACCACAGGCTCTGGAGGCCAACTGTCTGGTTCTAATTCTGCCATTTATATAGTGGTATGAACTTGGACAAGTCATTACCGTCTTTGCATCTCCATGCCCTTTTTGGCAACAAGACATCTATCTCATCATTGTGTTGTTGGAAGAGTTAAATAACAGATAGCTGATGAAGTGCTTGGCACAGTGCTTGGTAAATAAATACTCATTGTGTAAGTCATTACTATTGTTAATACTAACATTTGAAGTAAGAATTACTATTTTTTTTTAGGAAAGAATAAACATTGATCTGCTGATAATTTAGTATTTTAGAAGATGTACAACAGGGAACGTGATAACTGAAACATAATTGTCATTCCAAAACACTTTCTTCCTAATAGCTAATAAATCTGCCCAGCGTAGTATGATATGAAGAGATTTAGAAGAACCATTTCATCTGCAATGGAAAGATTTATGTACCATCCCCTTCGTTTGCCTGCGTTCTAGAGGAAATGAATTGGAGAAGAAAAGACAAAGAAAAAAGGAAATGAAGAAGACACTTCCTAAATAGTGCACAATTAGGGTAGCCATCCTAAAAACCGTCAAAATGTACTCAAAAATTTATCTTGACCTACATTTACAGGAGCCATCTACCCCTCAATTGCTCTCTATCCTGCCACCCCTTCCCAAAAACATCCTTGTGAATTCTCATTAGATCAGCTGGACACAAATGAAAGACTTGTTTCCTTTTCCATTTTCAGGTTCATGAAACTGAAGTCACAAAGGCTGTTAATGAAACAAGCGCCCACATCCTGTTCCCTTTTAGCCTTCCTTCTGGGGCAGTCCCCGCTACATACTATAATAGAAAAGTAAAAAAAATAAAAATAAATCAACAGAAGAAGCAAACTATGTTAGATTTTCTTTAAGCCACTAGATTTGGCTGATTTGTCATGCCAAATGTGGCTGATTTCTTTCAAGATTCAGGCATAGATACATCTGATATTTATTATAATAATGAGATCAACTGTTTTTGTTTTGTCTTGTTTACTTTTCAACTAAGGGATTTGAATGTCTGGGCAACTTTGTTTCTTCAATTTGTGTTTCTACTTGGTTTTATTATAACTATGTGGATAATTAGGAAGTTAGACTCTAAAGAAAGAGGATACCAATCTACATCCTTAATGACTATAGGTTAGGATTTAATTTGACAAAAAAGATGTGATATAACACTGGGAAGGGAACATTCTGTAAATTATTTGTTACTCATATAAGATGGGATAAGAGTTTTGATCTAATAGGCAACTAGAATTTAGTTGTTTTCTTTTTCTTTTTTTTTCAAGCGAATGTCACTTTATTGCCCTCGGTAACCTCAAACTCTTGTGCTGAAGAGATTCTCTTGCCTCGGCCTCTTGAGTAGCTGAGACTACAGGCACCTGCCACAACGCCTGGCTATTTTTAGAGATGAGATCTCACTCTGGCTTAGGCTGGTCTTGAACTCACAAGGTCAAGCAATCCATCCACTTCACCCTCCCAGAGTGCTAGAATTATAGGCATGAGCCACCATGCCTGGCCTGTGATATGTTTATTTTTAATTCACTCAGAGAAAACAGTCTAAAGATTCTATGATTCTAAAATTTTTATTTTGGCCGAATGAACTGTAATACAGATCTTCATCACTGACAACGTAGAATTAATCAGTGACTTGTAAAAGGTTTAATATACCCACTTTTGTAATATATATTCAAAATTTCATTTTTTATAAAACATCTGATCTCTACCTATATGCATTTAGATATTCAAAAAGAGACAAAAGTGAGTCACACAAAGTTCCCAGAAACTTCCACATTACACCACAAAACAACTAGTAGAGAGAGAAGTAAGACATCCAGAAACAGGAGCTCTATTCACAAGATATTGAGGTCTCAATAATATCCTTCCTGACCTAAAACTCCAAGGAATACATCTGGGAGCCCTCAAATTGGTTTGAACTGCTGTATACTCTTTAAAAAGAGAGGAATCAGTAAAACTGAATCCACACCAGAAAGAACTTTAAGAATGCAAATTAAGCCTTTAAACTGTATTCTGAAGTCAACATCCCTTTCAAACAAACATTCACTCATTTATGACACACCAAACGTGATACGCCAGATATGGCAGGAGGCACTGGAAATATCACCAATTCGTGGTCTAGCAGGGCAGAGACAGACAAATGATTATTTCCCAGCACTATCAGCGCATGACAGAGTGCTACATGTTCTTATGGCCCAGCTCAAGCCTCAGCTCTTCAGTGCATCATCTTCAGGTTTGCTTCAGGGAGAACTAGTCCTTCCTTTTCCTGCGTCCTCAGCTGCCCCCACTGTATTATAGTTATACAGGGCGTCCTTAAATTTTTTAAATTGCGCACAAACTTTGTGGCCACCCTGCATATAATTCTCAGTACTTCTCCATCTTTCACAGTGCAGCTGTGGTATCTATCTCAGGAGCAGATCATATGTTTATGACGCTGAACTCAGTGGTAAAGTCCAAGTCTTATCTTTTGCGAGAGGAAAAGATACTAAAGATACTGTCACCACTGTTGGTGGGAGTGTAAATTGGTGGAGTCTCTTTAGTAGAAAATTTCCTTACCTATCAAAACTTTTAATGTACGTGCTCTTAGATTTAGCAATTCCAATTCTAGAATTCTATTGTGCAGAAATATTGACAGATGTGTAAAGATCACTAAACATTGTTTATAACAATTTGACATGAGATAAAAACCAAATATTCATCAACAGAGGACAAATGGATTAAATGGCATAATATGAAGCAATTTTAAAAGTATGGTTTGGACCAATATGTCCTGATATAAAAAATAAGTGGGAAAAACAGAACAAAACAATATGTGTAGTGGAATTACATTCATATTAATGAAAGAGATTACCTCTGGGGAAGGGAACAAGGATAGCTAGGCTCAAGAAATTTTAGTTTTTACTTTAGTTCTTCTAAGTGTAATATTTTACCATGGAAATCATTTGCTTTTATGATATATATTTCATATATATGTACGTATATGAATGAATTACATGGATGTTAATCCTGCCTATCTTTTGTATGCTTTCTGAATATCTTCATTAAAAAACAAAAAAACCCAATAAAATTATATGCACTAAATTATATGCTTTAATATATTGTTAAGTGAAAAACTAAGTCACAAAATCATATGTAATTTATAATTTCATTTTTGTTCAAAATTATCTTTTTTAAAAAATGTGTTATATTAAGGAAAAGTTCAGAAAGAATGGACACTAATTTATTAAAAATGTCTACTTCTGGCAGGGGAATTTGAAATGAAAACTTTTTTCATTTTTTATCTTTTACACTTCTGTATTATTTCAAATTATATTTTGGGGGATTATGCTCTACTTTTGCAATTAAATAATGATAACAGAAATAAATATTACTAAATCCCTGGCTTTTTTCTTAGGTCCTTCTGCCTGAAAAAATACCCCATGATGATTTGACTTCAAGCAAGAAGAGGAGCAGACGTTATTATTTGGACAAGTTGATTAATATGGAGCCTTTGTTACAGACAACAGTGTTCAAATACATTTGCCCTAAATAAAGTTTATTTTGTATGCATATATGTAAATGAATAATATGAGTGAGAATTCTTTGCAATCTATGCTTTCAGCCAGATTCTGAAATGGACTCCACACTTTTTCCTGATGAAACACGACAGAGACTCCTGCCTGTTGTCCAGTGCCTGCTGCCCTCTCTGACCTACCTGCCTTCTCTCACCTACCTGCTCTCTTATACTACCTGTCCTCTCTCTCCTACCTGCCCTCTTCCTCCTATCTGGTCTCTCCCACCAACCTGCACTCTCTCACTTACTAGCCTTAGACTATGCTCCACTTACACCCTAAGCAGCTTTCCACCTTTCTTCTATCTTTAGAAGACTTACAGTTATTCAAGGACTTCCTTACATCTTATTTCTACCTTCAGACATTCCTAGATTGCCCTAGGCTAAATATTCCCCTGCCTATGGTGTTCTACTGTTTTACTTCTATTATCATAATCTGGGTTGTATTACAGTCGTATGTGTGTGTGCCGATGGGTGTATATTCCCCCTCAGTTGTGAATCTCCAGAGATTAGAATATAGTTGAATTCATCCTGAGTGTAGCATGGCATGGTTTTTTACAACTATCAGGCATTTGACACTAATTAAATGGGTTTGTGGTGATCATTCTTTCTCAACCACTTCCTACCCCAGCCTTCACCTCTCACAGAATCTGTTTTTCTGTTTTTTGGATCTGTGGGGGAGGGGTTTGTTTGGTTTTTGCATTTCTAAAACAAAACAAAAGAAAAACCTATTAATTTATTCTAGGAAGGAAGTTTGTGTACAGAAGTAGTCTCTCAACCATTCTCTGTCCTGCAGAAAAGTCTCAGAATGTACCCTCTTACTTCTGTTTTTTGACTTTTCTTATCTAAGCTGTTTAGAAATGACTCACTTTAAAGCTCTTCCTGTGAAGTCAGATAGTGGTCTAGGGCATCAGGCTTAATTTACTATCAGAAAGAAAGATAGAGGAAAAGGGGAGCTCTCAGGGAGAGCTCAGCAAATATTCTTTAATTTGCTAAGTTACACAAACAATTTCAAAAATTTTCTCAACATACTCCATGACTTGATTGTGACTAACTGTGGGGACCAGACAGCACTTGTGGGGACCTCAAGATTGGTGATTGAAGCCTTCAGCTACTATCTCGGATTTTTGGTAAGAAAACCTAGATTCACCTGATGACTTGTGTCTAACCTGTCAAACCTGCTCATTATAGATAATGGTTTGAGGATCATTATTCTCTACATACCATTATTTCCCCTATTCCTTCACCAACTTTTATTTCTCTTGTCTTATCCCCATGCTCACCTTTCTTTTCCTAAAAATTCGCCAATGTATTTGCCTTTGCTCTTAATATTTTCCTTCTGTAACTAATAATAAATTTTATGTCATTCAACTTGGCTATGTATTTCTTTCTGACCTTTGATTCCTGCTTTCCCCCATTAATTTGTTTTTCAGATCACTGATGTATATTTCTTTCTTATTGCATTTTTCTCTTTTTCTTTTATTCTATTGCCCATTCTCTATTGCCACTGACTTTGTTATCATATTAGTATTTGATTCTGGGGTCTACTTTTTCTTTCTCTATCAGAGTTGAATTTTAGTTTCAGGATTGTGTTGATCATTTTAATTACTGCTGGCCAATTTAATATTGAACATTTGTTTAATCTTCTACTAATTTTAAACATAAAGGTAATTTTCAGCCAAAACAACTTGGAGAAATGTAAAAAGTGACCTTGTTCTAAAGGACTTTTAGGCCCTGACTTATACACTGTATACTTTCATTTCAAGATAGATAATGTGATATTGACATCATAGCTCATGCCAAATAACTCTATTTCTTCATATTGGAATTTTGCTTGTTTTCGTCCTTGCAACTTCAATTTGTGCAGTCCTCATTTCCTTCCCCTTTAGTAGCAATACCACAGGTTTTTCAATTATGTAATTTTTGTTGGAGGGGAAAGAGGATTGACCTGGTAAGTCATTGGACCCTCATATCTGAAAACCTCCTAAACTGTGATTATGTGAAAGTCACCTAATTTATAGAGTTTCAGTGTCAGAAACTGTGAGACAAAGGGAGAGAGAAAAAGAAATGATGGCTAAGTTTCCTTTCAGTTCTAGAATTCTATAACTCTATCCTTCGCACCATGTTTTAAGGATCTATGCATAAAGATGTGTCTGGGAGTGGGACGATGGATGGGGGATCCCTTGCACAACAGGGAAGGAAAAGACCCTGATAGAACTTAAATATTTGAGTAGATAAGGCCACAGAAAGGGGAATTATTTCTTCTGTCTTATTATTTTGTCGACTTGTTATTTTAACTTCTGCTAATCGTATAAAGCCCTATATGACATTTGGCTAACTCAGCAGAACTACTTCCAAGTCACGAAAATATTTTGAGCCTCTATAAAAAGAAATATAAAATGTTATTATGTCCAGTAAAAGTTAGGAACTTAAAGACGAAAAGGAAGTTGAAAGGGACAGCATAGGAATTAAGGAAGCAGTCTGGGCAAGGATTAAGTGGATAAGAATTAGAATTTCAAGTTTAATTGGAAAAGAAATAAAGTCAACCCCCTAAATGAGCACTCATCCATTCAAGTAATCTTTAAATTTTGTGTCTTATAATACACTGTGCTAAATTCTGTGGAACCAGCATTCTGAATAAAACTCCTTTTTACCATCATGAAATTTAAGGCCAAAAATGATAGGTAAGAGAACTAAAATAATGATCATGAGACAAAATGCACATATAGAATCTGCAAAAAGATTCAACCACATATACAAATTAAGAAACTGAAGAAGTAATTTCTCATTGGTAATTTTTTTTTGAGACAAAGTCTCACTTTGTCACCCTTGGTACAGTGCTATGGCTGTATAGCTCACAGTAGCCTCAAACTCTGGGGCTTAAGTGATTCTTTTGCCTCAGCCTCCTAAGTAGCTGGGACTACAGGAACCCACCACAATGTCTGGCTATTTCTGTTTGTTTGTTTGTTTGTTTTAGAGACTGGTTCTGGCTCAGGCTGTTCTTGAAACTGTGAGTTCAGGCAATCCACCTGCTTCAGCCTCCCAGAGTGCTGGGATTACAGGTACGAGCCACCTCACCCAGACCTATTTATTTATTGTTTTGAGACAGAGTCTTACTCTGTCACTCTGGGTAGACTGCCCTGATGTCATAGCTCACAGCAACCTCAAACTTCTGGGCTTAAGTGATCCCCTTGCCTCAGCCTCCAAAGTAGCTGGGACTCCAGGCACCCACCACAATGCCCAGCTATTTTTTTAGAGACGAGATCTTGCTCTGGCTCAGGCTAGTCTCAAACCTGTGAGCTCAGGCAATCCACCCTCCTTGGCCTCCAAATGCTAGGAGTACAGGAGTGAGCCACTGTGCCCAGTGGTAATTTTTTTTCTTTTTTTTAAAAGAAGGGCTCTCACTCTGTCTCCAAGGCTAGAATGCTGTGGCCTAATCATAGCTTACTGCAACCTCAAACTCTTGGGCTTAAGTGATCCACCTCTGTCTCCCAAGTATCTGAGACTACAGGTACATGCCACTATACCTAGCTAATTTTTTTAAATTTTTTGTAGAAATGGGTCTTGCCTAGGCTAATCTCAAAGTCATAGACTCAAATAATCCTTCCACCTCAGCCTTCCAAAGTGCTGGGTTACAGGTATGGGTCAGTGTCTCTGGTTGGCATTATAAAGGAATTTTTTTTATTTTAGATTCTCACTGTGGCTCAAATGGCTAAGGCGCCAACCACATACACCTAAGGTGGCGGGTTCGAATCCAGCCTGGGCCCACCAAACAACAATGATGGCTGCAACCAAAAAATAGCCAGGCATTGTGGTAGGCGCCTGTGGTCCCAGCTACTTGGGAGGCAGAGGCAGGAGACTCGCTTGAGGCCAGGAGTTGGAGGTTGCTGTGAGCTGTGATGCCATAGCACTCTACCCAAGGTGAGAGCTTGAGACTCTGTCTCAAAAAAAAAAAATATTCTCACTGTGTTGCCCTGGGTAAAGTGCCATGGTGTCATCATAACTCGTAGCAACTTCAAACTCTTAGACCCAAGCCATCCTCTTGCCTTAGTCCCAAGTAGCTGGGACTTCAGGTGCCTGCCATGAGGCCAGCTAGTTTTCTTGTTTTTAGTAGAGATAGGGTCTTGCTCTTGCTCAGGCTGGTCTTCAACTCCTGAGTTCAAGCAACCCACCTGCCTTGGCCTCCCAGAGCGCTAGGATTACAGGCATGAGCCATTGCGCCAGGCCATAAAAAACATTTTAAGAAAGAGATAATGTTTGAGCTTGTTCTTGAAGAATGTGTAGGATTTCAACAGGTAGAGATTAAGGAAGAAGGAAAGAAGAGTTAAGGTAAAGGACATAATTCCAGATAGAAGCAAATAGCATTAGCCAAGGAATAGAAAAAGACATACAGTTGGAATAGTGAGGTTATCCGATAAAGCTATAAAGTAGGGTACACTTACGAGAAAATAAGAGAATTAGAGAATTAGAAGAGCCTAATATCACAGAGGCCAAGACAAGGGAGTGTTAAGAAGTCAAAGAATCAAATGACAATATTATATTGTAGAAGATGATGTCAGAGAAATGTTTAAATTGGTTTCTTAGAGGTAATTTTAGCAGAGTGATAGAGGCAGAAGATGACTTACAAATGATTAAGTGGGCAGAACAACACGCCTCAAACAAGCTGGTATCTTTGAAAAAGAGAAACTGTGCTAAATTAAGGGACTTAAGAGACATAACACCCTGATAGGAAGTCTGATCTAGGTTGACTATTATTGACAAACCAGCTGAGAAAGATGCTGTGATGAACAGTTGGAAAATATAGATAAAGACTGGATATTCCTGTGCGGCACCTGTGGCTCAAAGGAGTAGGGCACTGGCCCCATATACTGGAGGTGATGGGTTCAATCAAACCTAGCCTCATCCAAAAAAAGGAAAAAAACTGAAAAGAAAACTGGATATTCCTTATGGTACAATCTTACTTTATGTAATGTGCAAACTGCCAACTGAAAAAAAGAAAATTTATAAAACAATATGCAGCTCAATGGTTTGGGCACCGGCCACATGCACTGGGGCTGGAGGGTTTGAACTCAGCCTGGGCCTACTGAACAAACAAACAAGCAAGAAAATAGCCAGGCGTTGTGTCGGGTGCCTGTAGTCTCAGCTATTAGGGAGGCTGAGGCAAGAGAACTGCCTGAGCCCAAGAGTTTGAAGTTGCTGTGAGCTGTGATGCCCCAGCACTCTACCCAGGGCAACACTGTAGTCTCCCCCTGTCACCCAGGCTAGACAAAAAAAAAAAAAAAAAAATGCATTTATACCCATGTTCATAGATGCATTATTCACAACAGTCAAAAGGTAGAAACAATCCAAATGTCCTCCAATGGATGACTGAATAAACAAAATGCTGTGTGTGTGTGTGTGTGTGTGTGTGTGTGTGTGTGTGTATATATATATATATATATGAATATTATTCAACACTTAAAATGAAGAAACTTCTGACACATACCACAACATGGAAGAAATTTGAAGAAAATAACAATAAGCCAGACAGAAAAAGACAAATGCTATATGATTCCACTTAGAGTTGCTAGAGTAGTCAAATTCATAGGAAGTAGAATAGGGTCTGGGGGCAGGGAAGAGGAAACAACAAATTGTTTAACAAGTATAGTTTCAGTTTTGTAATACGGAAAATCTGTGGAAATTGGTTATACAGGGTGGCGCCTGTGGCTCAGTGGGTAGGGCGCTGGCCCCACATATTGAGGGTGGAGGGTTTGAACTGGTCTTGGACAAACTGCAACAAAAAAAAATAGCCAGCGTTGTGGTGGGCTCCTGTGGTCCCAGCTACTCAAGAGGCTGAGGCAAGAGAATCGCCTAAGCCCAGGAGTTGGAGGTTGCTGTGATCTGTGATGCCACAGCACTCTACCCAGGGCAACAAAATGAGACTCTGTCTCTAAAAAAAAAAAAAAAGAAAGAAAGAAAGAAAAGAAAAGAAATCAGTTATACAGCAATGTGAGTGTGGCACACTATTGAACTTAAAAATGGTTAAGACCGTAATTTTTATATTATATGTGTTTTACCACAATTAAATTCTTTTAATGTGCACAGTATAATCTACTTTTGTTAAATTTTGTGTAACAAAAGTACACACACACATACATGAAAAAAAAGATCCAGGGAATATAAATTATATTAAAGTGGTAATCACTAACTAGTGGGTATACAACTTTTTTTTTTTTTTTTTTTTTGAGGATAAGGAAAGAGAAGTTTATTACTTTGCAGGCAAAGGAGGAAAATGGCAGACAAGGGTCTCAAGTCCAAATTCCTGCTTCTGAGATTTTAAAGGTTCTGATCTCATAATTCCATCTTGGGCCAAGACAATCTCGTGGCCTCTGCAATAGTCTTGTGATTTCCACCCAGATTAATCCCATCTTCAGTTTAGAGCATCTCCTGACCTCTGCCCATCCTATTTTCAGCTAAGAAGTTCTTGTGCTGGCTCGGCGCCTATAGCTCAACCGGCTAGGGCGCCAGCCATGTACACCTAAGGTGGCGGGTTCGAATCCCCAGCCCGGACCCGCCAAGCAACAGTGATGGCTGCAACCAAAAAAAAAAAATAGCCGGGCATTGTGGCAGG
>CAUYTI010066524.1:0-20069 GCA_963575145.1 Galago senegalensis | reverse complement strand
ACTTTACTCTCCCAAAAAAACCACAGCAGGAGGTTGGAACCCTGACACTAGCCAGCACATGGTAAGATATTTTACTTACCACTAAGTCTCCAAGTCTTCCTCTCTGTGGGCTCTGGTTGAGCAGATGGTAAAAGTTCTTTGTACTTTCTATATTTAAGATTAATGAGAGAACATTTTGTTGGTGACTGAGGAATTCTCCCCTCAGTCTCCACTATCCAGAGGGCATTTTTTTCTTGGGAATATGTCAGGTGGCTGGTCTAGAAAGACTGGGAGTCCAAGACACTTAAGATTCTAAGTAGCACACTGTGTGTACTGAACATGTCAAATTCTAAGGAATGAGTTATTGTCATTGTCTATTTATCATAAGTCTATTTTTGAAAGTGAATTTTTTAGAATCTTGGAAATAGTCTTTTCTATGAAGAGGTATCAAGCCTTATAAAGAGACATTGGATTGAGTTGCTTTTGGAATAAACATACCATTGTGGTTAATGGTTAAAGATAATTCTGTTTGAACAAATGTTTTAAGCCTTTGACAAACCTTCCAAAATCAAAATTCGAAATTTGGTGTTTTTGAAATATTAAGGCCACTGAAAGTCTGAGAAAGGCAGATTAGGCTTATTTGGTATGTTAAAAATGTATAGGAAATATTGTCAAATATGAATTGGTGTGAATTAATTTGCTTTGAATTATGTTTATATATGTTCTAATATTATAAAATATTGGTCTGTCTTAGTATATGTTGTCAGTAATAATTTAAATTTATCTCAGAGAGTATTTTCATAACTGGCTAAATCCAAAGTTTGTTCTCAAGGAAAGTAGTAGAAAAGCTGGCAAGTTCTCTCAAATTCAAATTTCTGTTGACTGTGGAGATAAAATAATACCAGACTAAAAGCAAACTTCCAGGACTTTAACTAGAAAACTAACATGTCCATGAGTATTGCTAACCTAACTTCAAACAGAACAGAAATCTGTTACATGGAACCGAACTGATTTGTCATGGCTTTTTGTTTAAAATATTGCTGATTATTTCTGTGTTCTGTTTTCCAGAATTTAAGAAAACCATTTTCTATCTTGTGAGCTATTTGTAGCTTTCAGCAAATGTATATACTTATGAGCAAAATTTGAAACATTTATTGTTTTCTCTCTCCTTGATTTCTCTGGAATTTGAAAACCATTTGTAAATATTCTTAATTTATGACAATACAGTTATTTGCATGAATTCAATAAAAATCTGTTTTATTCTATAGTACATGATGAAAGACACTAGTTATTTTACCAGGACTTTGACTGAAATAGCATTTTCATAAGTGTCCAGACTGTGTTAAAGAATTAAGGCTGACTTTATAAGGCCAATTAAAAAGCCTGTTGGGAAGGCTGGCCAGATACCTCATCAATAATATTTTCTGATCTGTGGTGAGTGAAGAATGTCACTTTCTGACAGGTCTGGAAATCACAATTTGCTTTAGGACCTCAAGAAAAAAGGAATTTACCCAATGCATACAGGTATTTAATGACACAGATGAAACCTGGGCTCATGGAAGGCATTCAAGTCTAACCCAAGATTCATTATAGAAAATACCAACAAAACCAATTTTAAAAGGAAGAAAAGTCTAGATGGCTAATAATTATTCTTTATGCAAATAATCAGACCCAGTATACTGAAAGTAAAGTTTATTTTCATCAATTAAATTAGTTCTGCTATAATTTGTTTTTAGAAAAGTGAGAAAGTAGAAGAGAGAAAAATGGTTCAAAAGGAAAAAACCTGCAGCCTATTTGTATTAGATTCCAGCCTTGTCTGCAATGCCAGCTCATAAAATGAGACATAGCTGTTTAACTAAACTGATCTGTTAAATGGGACTAAAATACTGGCCAAAAATATATATAATTATATGCAGTAGTTATATTTGCTCTGAAGGCTTAAGGCTCAACAAAGGTCTCCTGTTGGCTACACTGGAAAAATTTGTATAGTATTAAATGCCATTTGCTGTGTCTATATAGATACCTCAGGAAAAACTAGAACCTGAATAAAAATTTCCCAGTAAGTTGTGTGGCTGCAATACATCCCCTCATAAGTGGCCCCACACCCAGCTGATGTTCAGGAATATTCACTTGAATTTCCTAGAAGTTTGGATCAATTCTGTAGGGAGGACTCTTAAAACTAGGTGTTATCTTAAGAACTGTACTAAGACTGTAGATAAGAATACTAATGTTCTTACTGTGTAGATCTTAGCCTCAAAATCCAGAACTTGTAAATATTTGTAGATGACTGCTAAATGGTTTCATTCTATTTCCATGGACCCAATCTTGACTTTGTCCCCATCAGTGTAGGAAAGTCAGATAGCCACAAACATATGGTGGCTGAGGTCATGCAGAAACCAAATAAAAGACCTGGGTGTTTCTCTTAAAAACTTTGTAAAACATACAGATTGACCAAACCATTATATGAATCTACAATAGGGGGAGAAAAAAGGCCAATTGAGTAGAAATCTGACCAGCCAAAAACCTTCAAGAGGCTAAAAGAAAAAACTGCAGGCAACCCTACTGCTAGGCCTCCCTGACCTTGCCAAGCCTTTCCAACTGTATGCATCAGAAAGAAATAGAATAGCTGAGGGAATACTCACCCAGAATGTAAAATTCTGGGCAAGACTAGTTGCCTATCTTTCTAAGTAACTTGATGAAGTCTCAAAATGATGGCCCCCATGCCCAAGAACACTTGCAGACACTGCTATGCTGGTGAAAGAGGCTGATAAGTTGACTTCGGGATAAAACTCAAGAATCTGAGTACCATACACAGTGGTCACTCTTATGAACACCAAAGGACACCATTGGTTGACCAACTCATCCCTCTCATGCCTCACCAAATATCAAAGCTCACTGTGTGAAAATCTCAGGTTGTTTATAAAGGTTATATGCTTGAGACATGTACTTAGGATGGAAGAAAAAAATTAAAAAGCTTCTAAGGAAATATTTCTACATTCCCCTGTTAGCCACCCTTGCCAAGAAAATCAGCCACCCTTGCCAAGAAATCAGCTGTGACATGCAACCAACACAATGTAGGGACCATCCTTACAACTTGAAATTCAGTCCTCCAGAGAAACTCCTTTTGAAGATGTATGAATGAACTATATACTGAGTTGTCCAGATATAGAAAAAGCCAGTATTTACTAATGTTAGTCTGCATGTACTCAGGATAGGTGGAAGCCTTCCCCCTCCTCTCTGCCCAGGCCTGAAATAGTAAAAGTGTTGCCCATAGAAATCATCTGATGGTTTAAGTTGCCACTCCAGATTGAATCTGACAATGGACAGCCCTCCATACAGAGACAGTGCAAATGATAGCTAAAGCCTTGAATATCACCTAGAAAATACATGTGGCATATAGGCCTCAAAGTTTAGCTAGGGTAGAGCACATGAATGAAACAATAAAAGCAAGAATTGGTAAACTCTACCAGGAAGCAAAGCTTAATTGGGTTCAGGCCTTGCCACTGGTCTTGCTAAATATTAAATGTATCCCTTCTAAGAGGTCAGGGTACTCCCCTTATGAAAGAATGTATAACAGGCTTCCACCAATCCTCTGCAATTTAGCAGAGATTTCTAAAAGAACTGGGAGAGACTAAATTGAACAGGCAGTTAGAAACCCTAGGAAAAGTAGCAAAGAAAATATCCAGTTGGGTAATTGTGTTCTGTTTAGTCTTTTGTGTCTGCACACTCTTTCTCTCCAGAGGATCAAGCTAAGACAAAGACTGGAACCCAGTCCACCTCAAACCAAAGTAGAAAGGACAATACACCATCATCCTGACTATACCCACAACAGCAAAGGTGGAAAGGATCTTCACCTGGATCCATCACAGTGGACTGAAGAGAGCTTTGCTGCCCCTGTGGGAAGCAAAAACTGATCCATGCCCTGCTTCAGCCACATACTAAGAGCTGGCTGGTCAATGCACAGCTGAAGCCTGAGGAAATTCCTCATGGGACTTGTCTTAATGTGTCTTTAGATTTTGGGAAAGCAGAAGGAATGTGATCTGCATGTCCACACCACTAAAATAGGACTCTTTTTTTTTCTTTTTGCAGTTTTTGGCCAGGGCTGAGTTTGAACTCACCACCTCTGGCATATAGGGCTGATGCCCTACTCCTTTGAGCCACAGGTGCTGCCCTAAGATAGGACTCTTTTATAGCTTTTATGAATGCAAAAGCACCCACAAGGAAACATGCACTCATAATCTGATACCATACTCAATATGTGACACAAAGAAAGGTAAAAACTCATATGTATATTACAATCCCATGGAATCCCCCACCATAGTACAATTAAGGCCTGGGTAGAGGACCAGAGAGGAGCCACAGTCCCTGAAATCCGAATGCTGGTCCAGACCAGAGAAATAAGAAAGCTCAGCAAGGTGACTTTGAAATACCTTATAAACATAAAACATGAGATTATAAGAAATCTCCTTGTATCTCATAATTCAAAGTTCTTTTTAATACTCAGGATACTTTTTCCAACATTTGGAACTGTGAAATTGAAAGAGCAATCATGAATCTCTCATAGTAATAGAACAAGAGTTCAACATTACCATACAGGCATTGAGGACACTTCAAACAGAGATTAATAGCCTAGTGTCTATGCTTTGACAACTCAACAAAGAAAAGCTTGTGCCATTATTGAGCAAAAATGTTGTTTTTATGTAAATCAATCAAGACAAATAAAAACTGATCTACATCTCTTAAAGGACAAGATAATATTCTTCATCAAATTAATGAAATGAAACCATTCTATTGAACTGACCTATTCCCAAGAATGGAAGACTGGTTTAATGAGATGTAAAGAAACATGCTTAGATCTGTTCTTTTCTGCTTATTCATTCGCATCCTAACTTATGTTCTTGTATCTCTTTCAAACATCTTATTATTAGATTACAAACCCACTCTCTCTCTCCATGATTACCAACTCAGCTATTAATACATAAAACTTCTAGGGAAGTTTCAGATGAGGAAAATGAAGGAGCTAAGGAAATTTTGCCCCCAAATATGACTCCTTGTTATAAAGAATATTTTGAATTAAAGGCCATACATGATCAGGAAGCATTAAAAAAGACCTTTCCTCTATCTACATAAAACCTGAATAACCTAACTGAGAATCAAAAAAGGGCTGCTGACTTTCTTATTATGTCATAACAGACCTGGTCCCAGGGTCATTTTAAGCACAGATACCTACCTCTCAGGTTAATCTCCAAATCAATCTGTTTCCACTCTCCCTCCTCCCTCCACCCAACAACCACTTAGTGCACCTATACTTTCCACATTCTCTCCCCTCTCTTCCTAAAGGCATCTGCAAAAGTCTCTGACCATCACTGAAACTTTGGGTAATCATACTTTTGGTTCCCCCCCCCATGCATATGGTATTTTAAAATAAAACTTTCTGGGGGCGGCACCTGTGGCTCAAGGAGTAGGGCGCCAGCCCCATATGCCAGTGGTGGCAGGTTCAAGCCCGGCCCTGGCCAAAACTGCAAAAAACAAACAAACAAAAAAAACTTTGTTATTAATTTACAATTGTGAATTGATCTTTCAGCAAACCAGATCATAGGAAAAGGGCAGATTTTGCCCAGATCCCTACACTGTCATGTGGCAAGTGGTACAATTGGAAGTGGTTGCAGTAAGACTGACAAGAAAAAGCCAACAAACTGGTATTTTCTAATCACTTTTCATGAAACTAAAGGAAAAGTTATCAGTGTGAAGATAACTTTCAAGGTTTCACAGGTGACACTTTTTTTTTTGTCCGGGGCTGGGTTTGAACCCACCACCTCCAGAATATGGGGCTGGCACCCAATTCCTTTGAGCCACAGGCACCGCCTTACAGGTGACACTTTTAACAAATATATTTCTGGTGCAATAAGGGTCACAATACCTGTGTACTTGTTTAGCCACAATACTTGTGTTTTCACTGTCCTGCCTAATCACCTAACAAATAGCTCCCATTTCAGATTTTTGCAATAGAAATTCCTCATGCAGAATACAACCTAATCTACTTTTAAAAAGAGAATTGCAAATATAGTGGCTGAATTTTAATTCTCTCATGCAAAAGTCCGGAGATGAATAGTTCAGTGTTAGTGGGACAACTTACCTTTTTGAACACATGGATTTCATCTTTGGGTCAAAGTTGGCTTCCATGGCTCTCACCATCTTATCTGTGTCAGCAGATGACAGGGAAGAATGTGGCCAACTTGCTTAGTGTCTTTAAGGATGCATCCAGGAAGTGACCCCCATTACTTCCACTGACATTTCATTGGTCAAAACTTAATCTTATGACCATACCTCTCTTCAAGGGAGGCTGGGAAATAAAATCTTTGGTTAAACCAGCATGTACTCATTTAAAACTTGGGAATGAGCCAGCAAATGTAGTTTGGTTAACAACTAGCCATTTTTCATATCAAGTATTGAATTACCATTAAGTAGGAACTGAAGTGTCTTCCACCTTAGATTTCTTAGGAAAAATATCTGAATTCTTTAAGTTCAGTCAAGATAGAGGAAAAAAGTATATATTTTTTTCTTTATTAAATAATAACTGTGTACATTAATGCATTTATGGGGCACAATGTGCTGATTTGATATACAATGTAGAATGCTTACATCTAACTGATTAACATAACCATCTCCTTGCTTACTTAATTGTTGTGGCAGAAACATTCATACTCTATTCTTTTAGTATAGAAATGTATCATTACATTATGCACATTTGGTTGGATGTCCCCCCAATTCCTCCTTCCCCCCAGACTCCCTCCTCCCCTTCCCTCCTTTCTGGACTATAGTTATGTTTTACCATTCCTATGGTAAAACCTATTCCTATAGATGACTATATACTAATTTTATAGTAGTATTGAATTCATTGGATACTTGAAAAAAGTATATTTTAGAAAGTATGCATGATAACTTCAGGATTTTCTTCCTCACTTGGAGTGTTCCTTCCTCATGTCTTCTCTGCGCTGGCAAAGTTGCTGCTCATAAAAATCTGGCTTTCACTTTGGTATAATTCCTGCGCCAAGCACAGGCAGATGCAGTGTTTAGACTCCTTCTCACTGTAGGTGCATGCTTTGCAAAGTTTTGCTCACTTTAGCAACCATGAATTTGGGCTGCCAAATAACCCTCACAGTGTTTATCTCACCTACAATATGCAGACAGCATTTTGTGCTGTATGCACAGACAAGAATTTCTAGGTCATACATACAAGTTGTCCTGAGTTTTGTTGTCCACTGTTCCTTTTACCTTGAAAAAAGTTGGTAATTAGATGTAATTAGAAAAAAAAGAAGTGAATTGTACCATTCACCCTCAGTGAATATAGAAAACTCAGTAACATAGATCAAAGTAAGAAGTGATATGACTCTTTTAATATTAAAAAACAAGGGTCTTTTTTTCAAGTTTCAATGTTATGTTAATAGAGGTAATATATAACTCTTAAAAGGGATGATTGGGAATTGGTGGGCAGGAAATTTATCACTGTGGATTGTGAAAAGTGTTCTGGAAACTTTTAGGAGAAAATTACTTTCATGTCATAGAACTCCACCTCTATCATCATTTCTACCTTCACCCTCTAGTCCTAAACAAAAGGTCAGAACTCACTCTTCATTTATCTGTAAAGTAGCCCACAAATACTGCCAAGTCTCCTTTGTGGAATAGTTAATTGGGCAGAGGGGAAAACTCACTAATATTCAGCCTGTTGCTTAACACTGTTAAATTATTAAGACAGAAGGATAGGCTTACTGAGGTTGACAATTGATTCTTTCTAGGAGAGGCAGCAGATCCTGGAGGAAAGCATAAATTTCAGTAAAGTGCTAAAAAGAGAAAGCTACAGGGACAAAAGGAAAGGACAAAAAGGAAGAAAATAAGGAAGTGTCCCTGAGACCTGGCCCTTTCTGCTCACCCCACATCCAACAAGAATGGCCCGGGGAGTTGAGGAGTCAGGTTAGAAGAAACTACTAAATACAATGTTGTTTTTCCATCTGCCAACTCTGTACAACTTGTAAACAGGTATGTAAACCGTTTATTAATGAATTGTTTGAGACTTTACCATGGCCTAGTAAGTATCTGCTTGGTTGATGTAAGTGTGTCCAGAGGACTGGAGAGAGGTGTTCTTCTCTTGTTTGAGTCCCCAGTGGTTGGTAAGCACTACTTATCTGCAGACTCCACCTTCAGACTACACCCCAGCTCCTTCCTTAACCACCTCTTCCACACAATTCAATGATGAGTTCTTTCAGCTCTATCTTCAAAATTTTCTTAATCCAACCACTTGCCATTTTCAATTCTCCCTCTCTACTCCAAGCAGTATCATCTCCCACTTGGCTACTGAAATAGCCTCCTAACTAACCATCTTGCTTCTATTCTTGCCTGTTCTATTAGCAGCCAGAAAAAGTCTTAAAAGCATGAATCAGATCATGCCAGCACCCAAAAGCATCCTATTCCAACACACCTTACCAACAACCTTCCTATCTAGGCTAATCTCCTGCTTCTCCCTTCATTGATCACCAGCCACACTGGCTACTTTTCAACAAGCCAAACTTGTTTTTACTTAAAGAACCTTTCCTTTGTACTTTTATTCTTTCTACCTGGAGTGCTGTACTCTCATATTTCCTTTCCTTGTAATTTTCTGTTTTCTTTTGTAATCTCCCCATGAATTAAGTAAACACTGAATGTGCAACCCATGGTGAAGGGTTTATATTTGTTTATTGAAGTAGTCCAAGTTTTAGAAAAGATAATAACCCAGGGGATGAAGATTATATTGTTGGCAGAAGTGAATATGCACATGTATGCCAACAATATAGATACTGTTAACATTTATAATTTAACTTCTGAGTATCTATTTCATGCAAAATATGAACAAGTGCATAAATATGTTTATTGATGTATTACTTATAGTAGCACAATTTGGAAAAATAACCAACAATGCATAGCAGTTAAATAAATTTAATAACTCTATAGAATGTAATTCTATCAGAGTTCTCCCAATAAATAGAACCAAAAAGACACACATACACATTCACACACACTCATACACATACATGTAAGAGAGACAGAGAAGTTTATTTTAGGGAATTGGCTCATGAAATTGTGGGGGTTGGCAACTCTGAAGTCCTGAGGGCAGCCCAGCAGGCTGAAAGTTCAGGTAAGTGTTGATGTTTAAGTCTTAAATCCAAAATCTGTAAGGCAGGACACTCGGACACGATTCTGATGTTGTCGTCTTGAGGTAGGATGCCCTCTCCTTTGGTAAACTTTTGTCTCTTAAGACCCAGAACTGGTTGGATGAGACCAATCAACATTATGCTTTATTTAAAGCCAATAGATTATAAATATTAATCACATATTTTAAAAACGTTCACAGCATCTAAATTACTATTTGGCCAAACAACTGGACACCATAGCATAGCCAATTTGACATGCAAAATTAACTGTTACAATAACATTTTCATTTAAAGGCTGAGTGGGTTATGTAGTCATGTGAGGAAAAAAGCTCAATATGATACTGAGGAAAAAGCAGAATGCAAAACTCCTATCTTTTATCTTAGTTATGGTTAGGTTAAAAATGCATAAGAAAACTGAGACAAAAACACAAAAGCTTTAATAATTATGAGTTAGAGTGGTAATATTATGTGTGATATTTTTCCCTCATGCCTTAAAATTTTATAATGTTGTAACATTGTTTTTATCATGGAAAAATAAAATTTTAATAGAAAATTCTTGCTTGATGATTATTTTTATAATGAGAAAAATAAAAATTCAGTAGAAAATTCTTCCTCAATGATTGAATTATTTGAAAACAAAAAGCTAAGCCAGCAACTTGGTGACATTAAAGATATTAAATATTCAGGCTTTTTAAATGCAGAGAGAATTACTCTACAGAGCATTAATATTTTAAAGACAGTCCAAACTTTATTTTGGCAGCCAGGTTTATCCCTTAGTGGTAAGAAATTCCTGGAGACTTTGATTCAAAGCAAGCCTAGGTATTTATGGGCATTTGTAACTACCTCTGAGACCTGAAGACATGCTCCCCCGGTTCCCCTGCCCCCCTCACCCCATCTTCTCTTAACACTTTTGGTTCCAGAAGATAAGATTAGCTTTCTAATTTCCACTCACACTAAAACTGAAAGTGCAAAGCAGGAGTATTGCAATACAAAATTTCTGCCAGCAATGTCATTTTCAACCCATTGGTTATCACTTTTTTAAGAGTATGGGCTACTTCAATAAGCAAGTCCAAACTCCTCCCTGTAGGTAATACTACATATATTGAGTGCTTGGTATGTGCCATAGAAAAGACAAAGTTTAGTTTCAGAGCCCTCGGCATCTCTTTCTACATTCTTGGTGATCCCTTCCTTTAACCTCATACTCTTTTCACATAATTCCTATAACAACTCCTATCATGGGAAGTCATTTCACAATTATCATAGCTGGGTTTTGTTGAGCACTTGTTGCATACCAAGTATTATGCTAGAGACAACTATAAGATGGGTACTATTACCAGCCCTATTTTATAAATGAGAGAATTGGAATAAAGAGAAGTTTAAAAACTTGGCAAAACTTCTACAGCTATTAATAATGTCAGAGGTTGGGTTCAAACCCAAGCATTCTAGCTCTGGGAACCTTACTGTCAACACCAAGGTGTCTTAACTCCCTTGATGAATGTGTGAAGATGGTGGTACATAATTCATGTGTAGCCTGCTGTCTTAATTAAGAAAAAATATATGCTAACAATGGTCTACCATCAGAGGCTTAAACCTCTTCAGAAATGTGTGGTAAAGGGGCCATTTGGGATTGAAGAAGGGCAGAGAGGCCTTCTCAGGATCCCTCCACTGACTCTATGCACTGATACCCCTGTGTGATATCTATAAGTCAACTGTAGGCCTATAAAGTGTTTTTGGGCAACTGGGGCTATAGAGACTAATCTGGCGGTTTGAGATCAAGGAATTCTGGTCAGAAAAGAGGAGGTGCTTTCTGAGCTGTTGCAGACTTCCAAACTTCTTGCAAGTTATCTGTGCAAGGTAGGGGTCTTACGTGTTCTCTTGAATAGAAGACATTGTTTCACTGATTCTAACTCTTCTTAATTAAGGTCCATGTCATTTTATTTCCAACAGTGACTCTGGAACCATCAAAAATTGATTGGAATTAGTCTAGTTCTTCTTAAGGAAATATGTAATGCTGGTAAAATATTTTTTAAATCCAATATTGCTTTTAAAATAAGTGTCTTTATATTCCCTTTGGAAATAAATTCCTCCTCTCCTGCCCAATCGCACTATTGACAGAAATGCATAGTGGGACCCAGGGACACACATGAGCCCCATTGGAAGGATGGTGGAATATGAGAGGGAAGAAAAGGAGAGTTTAAGAGCATGACTCAACTGCAACATTGGTCACTGTTGTTCTCTCACTCTTAAGCCTGCCTTGTATGTGTGATTCCCCAAGGTATCAACTCAGAGAGAATCCAATTCAGGAGGAAAGTCTAATTGTCTGGAACTCTTTTCTTCTTTTTGAGATTTTGTACTGTACAAAATTAGAAAATATCTCAAGGAGTAACCTCTGAGCCATAAAAAAGAGCTATGCATATACCTATTTTTGTTACTAGAAATCCGTAGGTCCTCTATAAGTTTCTTTTATCTGTCTTTCTCTGGAAAGCTACTTTACCTTTCTAGTAGAAAAGTGACTCATATCTTCATCATAATACAGTAACCTGAGAAGAATTTAGTCTTAAATTTTTTATAATCATTTTTAAAGTACTTCCTGTGACTTTGGAAAGCTACTTAATCCTAATGGTATTTTAGTACATTAATATCAGGACAAGAAGGTTATCATAGTTTTGAATTGTCACACCTGCCCTATTCCATGGTGACTCTTCTAAATCCTGTGCAGACATCTTTATCACTTTATTACAGATTATAAAGAGTGCAAGTCTTCATTACTTTAGGGGGTAACCTTACTGTGCATCTATAATCCACTCAATATCCTACTCTCTGCAATGAGGGCTGTCAAATTCAGCAAATAAAAACACAAGACTCCCAATTAAATTTGAATTTCAAATAAATAATGAATAGTGTTTTTAAAATGTATGTCTAATACAATACTTAGGCTATATTCATACTAAAAATTATTTATTATTTGTCAGAAATTCAAATTTAATTATGTATCCTGTATATTACTTAGCAACTTTATCTGCAATGATTAATTGAAATTTATGTATTTTTTTCCCAAGCTGAATCCATCCAGCTGATTCTCCTTTTGCATGTAACTTAGTTTCATTCTTTATGGGTAAAACATAGTTCATATTCATGAGGAAACACATAGTTGATATTCATGACCCTGAATTTACAATAGAACTAATCTACCTGGATCTGTAAATTTCTCTGGTAATGCTTTTACCTAGGTGCAGGCAGGAAGAAGGCAGAAGTTTGGATTAAAGTGGCTAAGAAAAGCAGAGCAAAGAAGTGTTTTGTAAGATATTATGGAAGATACACCATAGACTCTAGAATGCATAAAAGGAGTGAAGATAGAGTAAGAGCTTCTGAAAGAGAAGGTGGAGTATTTCATGAACTAGAAATCCCAAAGATGTTGAGGAAAGTTGCAAGGAGTATTTAAGCATGCAAGCTAGAAGGATATGTGGGAAATGCTTGAATTAGTGATTTTGCAATTTAGGAAGCCATGGATTTTTTACCTAGTGGCCAACAGAGTTTGTGAGTGATAAATCACAAAGCATCATTATACATGAGAAGACCAAGTAGCCTAGAGCTCAGGTATTATTTAGGTCATCCACTTAGGTTTTAAAGTTATCCCCAAACTAGGATGATGCAAAAAAACCTGTATGCAATTGTCAATGTCTTCAGTGAGTAGCCTGAGTGCCTAGACTAAAAACAGTTGAGATGATATCATAGAGTAGGATAGAATACACGGTAGAATCACATGGCATAAATTTCTTTAAAAGGATGGATAATAAAGGTGGTGGAGAATTCCCAAGGAGATTAAAATCAGTTCATCTTTGTTTAAAACCTTTAGCCACATATTTCCAAGTCTTACCATAGTTACCATCAACTCCTTTCCCATCTGGCTTTCATACATCCTGAACCTTCAGTTGAGTCTTCTTGCTTCCAACATGCAAGTGTATGTGTGACGCCTTTTGATTCCCATAACTGTGAAATGAAACTTCATGTTAATTCAAAATGATGTTCATTACTTGGGCTTATGTTCAACCTAGGGTTCTCTAGACCAGTGCTATTTCACAGAACTCTCTACAGTTTCTAGTACAATAGCCAAATCAGTCTCAGGGCCATTTTTAGGAGAGAAGCTCAAATATAAAATCATTTCTCATCTTATATCGACACTTTCTTCACTATCCCTCATCTTATCTCCTTTGGTCCTGAACTCTTCTTTGGGATTCAGAAAATAATTTGTAGAAACACCTGTCAGTGCTCCTAAAGCTGAAACACATGGCTCTTTGAGGTGTTATGGGTGGGCCTTGGAAGTCCACAAACCTCCGATGTTGTATGCAAAGATTATGTACATGCAAATGTGCACTTTTCTTGGTAGAGTATGCAAAGAATTCATTTTTCTTTGAGGGGTATGAGATCCACAACTGTTAAAAACATTTTTGTCTATAACAAACATACACAAATCATATGAACACCAAAGGAAATGAAATTATGTTATCAAAAAATTGCCTAAAAGAAGAACAAGGCATTGGAGAGAAGTTTCTCCTCACATGCAGGGCCTAGGAAAATGCTAACACACAGCAAGCAGTAAAAACTATTGATTGACCATTCAGTCAGTATTGATGAATGATAAGCACATTAAATGAATAAAGTATACTCAGATAAGGACAGCAGTGTACTGTATGAATTCCAGCCTCCTAAAGAGGAGCAGGAGCCCATTAGGACTTCCAATCCTATGTAAGGATGAATGTAGGAGCTGTGCATCAGGGCTCTTGACATGAGACCTGGGTAGGCTTTCTTAATACCTAGGAACTGTGTTATTTTCATTTCTCCTTGACCATTTCCAAAAATGAAGATCTCAAAACAAACAAAAATACATAGATTACTTATTTAGGGTACTGCATATACATACCACTCCACAGTTAAGGAGCCCTCAGAAATAACACAGGTATTAACAGGTTTAAAACAGAAACAAAGGGAAGAAGTAGGCAGAGTGTTGAACTTGGGTTGTCTTCAGACTGAACTGAGTGGGAGACTCATTTGGTGTCAGATATACCATGAAGCAGTTCTTTAGAAACCCAATGTTTAAAAACACACAGTAAATGGAAATGATGACTGGGGTGGTGAAGTGGATGGAAAACCCTCAAGCTGTCTTGCTCCCAGCTTCCCATCTTGGCTTGCTTCCTTAGAAGCACAAACTTCTGAAATGCCTTGTGGACTATCTAATTATGAGAGAGTCCATAACTGATATTAAGAATTGAGTCCACCCCAAATTTCTACATTCATGTTCTCTAAGGTACTGACTCAAGTTTTGCTTCATAAATGATGAAAAAATAGATTATAGCTTATGTGTTTTCTTCTATTTCATGGTAATGAATTGCAACATTATACCTGCATCTTAATAACTGTGCATTAAATCTTATAAGCCCTTTAAAATCGTTGCTAATATTTCTTTAGTTAATTAAAACCGGTGAGTCTATTTGAAAGTTAATGTGATTATTGTAATTAATTAAGAACAGAGAAGGTAAATTATTTCTGAACTGAGGATATGAAGGTTTTGTGGCATATATCCTTAGAGAAGGTAAGTTCTTTAAAATCAACATCATCGGTTTATTTAAGAGCTTCTAATTCTTGAATATTGGAAACTAATGAATACTGGAAACTAATTTTTAAATTACATCCTACGTAAGCAATTTATAGATATACACAGACACATAACACAGATATTTTTACTACAAAATGTATGCTTATTTATAAATTATTAATAGTTATACTTTATGCCTTATCTTAAGGAAAGCTAAACCCATGTTTTAACAGAAAACTAATACCCAAATGAAGCAGTTAGAAGCATTGTGGGTTGATAAAGCATTTGACTACCAGTTGGAAGAATTACTCAGCTCTGTGTTTGTTGCTACTACTTGTGAAAAACTTAGCAATTGACCCTTTTATTAACCTATAAAGTAGGAAGATGAATACCAACATTGCAGAATTATGATACGGTTTAAATAAAAGGCTTAACTTAAAGATATTTTCAAAAATGCAACACAACCTACAAATGTAACTTCATTACTTAGAAGTTCATCTATTTTGCTTGATATAGAAACCTGTTTGAGCACAGAAGTGCTTGGGAAGTTAAAATAAATAAATGATGATTGTCTGGGCTTCACCCTATATTAATTAAATCAAATTCCTTGGGAAGGAATTGAAAAAATAACACTATTATTATCAATATACTACCAAGGTGCTACAGATGTATATCACTAAGAAAATGATAGCATAATATATTCACTAGGTTCTAGGCACTTAGGTCAAATGAGATACTAGATGTTTGGGGCCATTCATAGACTTCACAAGAACCCTGGAAGTCGGTATTATTATCTCAATTTTGCAAATAAAGATTAAATAATGCACTCAAGGTTTTCAGAGTTACATAATTAGTAAATGGTAGAAACCTCATTAAAGACCAACACTGTGAGAATCCAGATCTTTCTCAGTGGTTTTCAACTTTTGGATGTTTGTCACACATTTTAGGATGAGGATTTTTAGCAGCACACGTGAAAGGATTAAAAGACTCAATGAGTTCAAAACAAGCCATCACTAGAGTGTAACAGTGCTCTTCCAAGTGGGTCAGAGTCCCTTGGTTGCCCACCCACATGTGATGCGATGGAGCAGAATGTTACTACCCGGCTGACTCCTCATGTTCTTATGAAGTAGAATCATTCATGTTCCATCAGACACATGATCATCTTTCTTTGGTATCGGCTTCATATTTCATTGTGTCTTTCATTTCTTACATATGTTAAAATTCTATGTTTCTGATAGTTATTCTCCTAATAGTATAGGTATTTAGTTTAACAAAAATTGATTTTGCACATTAACCAGAATTTGGCAACCAAATAAAGGGTTCACAGCACGTATTCCTCCCACTGCAGCATTCCTTCTACTTGTTTAAGACAGGTGACTTTTTTTTGGAGGGGTGGAGGTGGTGGTCAAATTCATTTTTATCCTAGACTTAAACTCTTACTTAGGGTTGAATATACCTTGTTTTATCTTCCTCTAACCTATACCTTTTTATCCTATTTGAGCTAAGATTTTTTATTTTTTTCCATTCAAAACACAGTTTTAATACCTTTAAAAAGGATTTCTGCCAAAGTTGCCATGTTCTGCCCATGTGGGATGATTCTCTGGTCTGCCTTTCAAAGCAGAACAACTTTTCACAGGATGGTGTCTTAAAGCTCGTCACATGAGGACCCCTCCATGAGCAAAGCCATGGTTCCTGAGGTGTACAGCAGATGAGGGAGAGGGTGCTTTAATTGCTGTCCCTTTGACCAGAATTCTGGTTATAAAGTGTAACTTTGATGTGACTTTTCTTGTAACTTTGCAACTTTGATATGTCTTTTTAGTCTTCTTTTTCCTCCTTGATATCTACAGTACATTTTCTTCTTTGTGTAATTTTTTTCAAGATACTTCCAAAATTTTCATACTTTTATTAAAATCTGACTTCAAGGAAACTCTTTGAGAAGTATCTTGAAAAGCTCAGCAAAAATTACTCTGAGGCAGAAAATGTGCTTGTAGGATATTTCTATAGTATCTATTATTATGGTAGTTAAGGGCTTTGATTTAATTTAGTTGAGAGGAAGAAGCTATTATGTATTTATTGAGCATTAACTATGTGTCAAACATAATAAGCATGTTGTGAATACAATCTCATTTAATCTTCATAATGACCCAATTATGAAAAGCATTATTTCCATTTCATAGATGAGGAAACAGACTCAAGGGAGATAAATTGTTCAGGAATTGGTAGAGCTGGAAAGCAAGCCCTTGGCTATTTAACTTCAGAATCCTTCCTTATTACATATGATTGGTATGGTGAAGTTTAAATAAATGTCTGAAAATTCTTTGATATTTCTCCAAATTAGAGGTATGGTCTATGTCTCCCCTCCTTGAATTACAGTGAACTTGTGACTCACTTACAACCAACAGAATGCAACAAAAATGAATGCACAATTTCTGAGGCTAAGTCATAAAAAGTGATGGACTTATTCACTGGTTCTGTCTTATTCACTGTTTCCCTCATTTTGGAGCCCTGAGCTTCCAAATAAGAAATTTAATTATTGGTTGGGTGCAGTGCCTCACACCAGTGATCCTAACACTCTGGGAGGCTGAGTACAGTGTATTGCTTGAGCTCAGGAGTTTTAGACCAGCCTGAGCAAGAGTGAGACCCCATCTCTACTAACAAAATAGAAAAACTAGCTGGGAATCAACTGGAATCAGACATAGTTTCCCACTTTCATCACTTTTATTCAACATAGTGCTGGAGGTTCCTGCCAGAGCAATCAGTCAAGAAAGGAAATCAAAGCAGTAAAGATAGGAAAAGAAGAGACCAAACTATCACTCTTTGCTAACAATATATGATCTTCTATCCAGAAACCCCAAAGATTAAACTAAGAATCAGTAAATAAATTCAGCAAAGTCTCAGGTTATACAATCAATGTACCTAAATCAGTAGCTTTCATATATGTCAACAACAGTCAAACTGAAAATTAAAAAAAAAAAAAAGATGCAACAGTATCTTTTTTGGGGGGTGTTTGCATAGTAACAACAAAGAAAATAAAATATCTAGGAACATACTTAATAAAGGAGGTGAATGACCTCTATGAGGAGAATTATGAAACACTGAGGAAAGAAACCGCAGAGGATAGAAACAGATGGAAAAATATACCATGCTCATGTATTAGCAGAATCAACATTATTAAAATGGCTATACTACTCAAAGTAACTTACAGATTCAATGCAATTCCCATCAAAATGCCATATGCGGGTCTAGTTCTATGCTTCATATGGAAAATACCCCACGTAGCTAATGCAACCTTATGTAATAAGAACAAAGCAGGAGGCATCATTTTATCACACTTCAAGATAAACTACAAAGCTATAATTATCAAAACAGCATGGTATTGGCACAAAAACAGAAACATAGACCTATGAATCAGAACAAAGAACCCAGAGATGAAATTATCCTCATATTCTCATGTGATTTTTTCACAAAACAAATAAAAACATATACTGGGGGAAAGAAACCTTGTTCAATAAATGTTCTGGGAAAACTGGATAGCCACATGTAAAAGACTAAAAAAGGATCTACACCTCTCACTACACACAAAAAATAACTCACGATGGATAAAAGATTTGAACCTAAGGCATTAAACTATAAGAATCCTAGAAGAAAAGGTTGGAAAAACTCTTATAGTTATTGGCCTAGACAAGGAATTCATGAGGAAGACTCCCAGCACAATCGAAGCAACAACAAAAATAAATGCATGGTACTTGATCAAATGAAAAGGCTTCTGCACAACCAAGGACACAATCAGAAGAGCAAATAGACAACCTACAGAATAGTAGAAGATATTTATATGCTATACATCTGATAAAGGACTGATAACCACGATCTCTAAAGAACTCAAGCAAATCAGCAAGAAACAACAAAACAAACCCATTAAAGTGTAGGAAAGAGACATGAAAAGAATCTTTTCAAATGAAGATTTACTAACAGCCAACAAACTCATGAAAAAATGCCTCTAATCATTAGGGAAATGGGAATCAAAATCACAGTGAGATATCACCTAACTCCACTGAGAATGGCTTCTATTTAAAAGTCCCATACAATAGATGCTGGTATGGATGCAGAGAGAAAGGAACTCTTACATGCTGTTCCTAGGATTGCAAACTACAACCTTTATGAAAAATTGTGTTGAGACACCTAGAAGAACTTATAATAAACCTATAATTTGGTCCAAGAATTCTACTGTTGGGTATAAATTCAAAGGAAAAAAGGTCATTTTATAGAAAGGATACCTGCACTCAAATATTTATAGTAGCACAGCTCACAATTGCAAAGATGTGGAAATAGTTCATGTGCTCACCAATACACGAATGAATTAATAAATGTGATATATGCATACTATGGATTATCACTCAACCACAAAAATTAATGGTGACCTAGTTATCTTTTGTGACAATTTCAGTGGAACTGGAGCTAATTCTTTTAAGTAAAGCATCAAAAAAATGAAGAAACAAACACATGTACGCAATACTAAATTGGCAATAATTGATCTTACTTGGTCAATTACTTGTTCTAAATGTTTGTTTTTTTTTATTGAATGGTAACTATGTACATTAATGCACTTCTGGGGTATAGTGTGGTGTTTTCACACATAATCTGAAACCCTTCCATCAAAGTGGTTAACATAGCCTTCATGTCATTTTCTTAGTTACTGTGCTAAAACGTTCATATTCTACTCTTAGAAATATTCACCTATACCCTTGTAAGATAAACCACAGAAATGATCCCTCCAATCCCCCTCCCTTCACCCCTCCCTTCTCCCTCCCCATATTCTTAGGCTATTATTAGGTTATAGCTTTCATATAAAAGTTATAAATTAATTTCATAATACGGGTGTGTACATTGGTTACTTTTTCTTCCATTCTTGTGATACTTTGCTAAGAAGAACATTTTCCAGCTCCATCCATGTAAACATGAAGGACGTAAAGTCTTCATCTTTCTTTATGGCTGCATAGTATTCCATGGTGTACATATACCACAGTTTGTGAATCCATTCTGGATCAATGGGCACTTGGGCTTCCTCCATGACCCAGCAATTATGAATTGGGCTGCAATAAACATTCTGATACAAATATTTTTGTTGTAATGCAATTTTTGGTCATCTGGGAATATACCTAATAAAGGAATTTCAGGGTCAAATGGCAGGTCTATTTTTAGTTCTCTAAGTGTTCTCCAGATGTCTTTCCAAAAGGAACATATTAGTTTACATTCCCACCAGCAGTGTAGGAGTGTTCCCTTTTCTCCACATCCACGCCAGCATCTCTGGTTTT
>CAUYTI010066523.1:0-16809 GCA_963575145.1 Galago senegalensis | reverse complement strand
ATGGTTGACATCCCTCTTTGTAATTACTACTTTGCCCTCGGCGTCGGGTGGTACCCTGGCCATTTTAATTTTTTTTTTTTTTTTTTTTTTTTTTTGCACATGGAAAGGTAGAACTTTAAAGTTCAAAGGTACCACAGAGGTCTTTTCATCTCTCTCTCCCATTTCATGGGTTACAAAAATGAAGCCTAACGTAGGATGTCATTTAACAACAGATTGCACTTATACCTCACCCAGAGTTCTTAATAGAGTCTCTGATATTAAAATAAATTACATTCCCTATTTAAAAAGCCATAGGATAACAGAAAGACCAAGTAAAGAAATACCAGATTGAAAAGGTTGGAGTCTTAAAAAATAGACAAAACTGTGAATATGTCTAGCATTTAGATTTTACAACAACTAACAGGGAATCATTAACCAGTGCATAGACAACTACATGGTGTCTGTGGGAGGTTCTATTCCATGCTTTTACATTTTATATAGGAAAGATTTGGTACCTACATTAATCAGCATACTTCACATTAATACATGTTATGAATAAAACCAAATAGCCAAAACATCTGTAACATTGATGGCTATTGATTATTTACTAAATTACCTCTCATTTAATTCTAAAAATCAATCTGTATTCCCTGAGTAAAAACTGGCTAGGGAATAAGAGAAAGCAAGCACAGAATTACATAACTGCTCTGGAAACCCTATCTGCAGAAAATGGAGAACTGTCTGTGCTACATATAGCCAATTCCCTGACAAATAAATAACTATTATCTCTGATTAAATTAGGCTCCTGGATGGTCTTCATAGATGGCTAATATCAAGGAATGTAAACACTTGAGATTACAAAATTGTTTTGTAAAAGGTTTGTGAATGAAATAAAAAAACCGACTTGTAAATGGTTTCCTTGCTTCTTTCCCTGCTATCAACTTAAAGTGTCCATCTCCGCAGATAGGAATTAGATCTAAATAAGATATCCTACACTAAAGTACTTAGAAAATGTTTACATGCTGTACATTTTGAAAGTAAGAATCAGTACACGGACTCACCACCCCCAGAGCCATGAGTTGCTAGTCTCTTAATCTTTTCTTTTTCAAGTAATCACATTATTTAAGGGTTTTCAGTCACTCAATACCAAAAAGAATAAAGGTTGCACCCAGACAATACTATAACCTGATTTTAAAAAGGTACTATAAAACAAATTGCAGACATTAAAAAATTCTGTCTAACCCAGCGTTCACTCGAGGTAACCATGTCTGGACGTTAAAATGAAATGATTCTGATTTTGGACCAGATTCTCTCCCAAAAAATAAGGGAAAAAGGAAGTGTTATTCTAACTTTATTTTTGACTACCCTAATTATGGTAACCTGGGACATAATTTTCATACAAAAGTTATTTTCAAATTTGCTTCTTTTCATCAGATGTTTAAAAATGGCAAATTAATTTGGGCAAAACAGGGTGAAAGTTGAAATGATTTTCTTTTTTCATGGAAGGATCTGTCAGTCTTTAATGCTCATATCCATTGTCACTTGTGACAGGGAGAACAGCATGTAACATTATTCAAATTTACTCCATGGATTATTTCTTGTTCTTCAGAGTGTATCAAAGGATCTACTTTGGGAAATGCTATTTTAAAACCAAATGGAGTCCACTTCCATGATACAGCTAGGGCCTTATCTATAACCTAACATTAGACAATCTCCTCCAAAATATTAACTGGACAAAGTTGTTCTTGACCAGGTCTACCTACCACATCCACAGTTTAGACTGAAATGTGGGAACTTTGCACTAGCAAACTGTTTCTTTCCCACTCTGTGCCCAATCCTAGGTGGGGAACCTGCGGTCAACTTTTAATATAAGGGGTGGAACAAAGAACCAACAAAGCTTTTCTCACCTCCCTTGGTGCTTAAAAAAGAACAAGCTTGAAATCAGAAGGTTCCTGACCCCTGCATGATGACAGACTGAGTCTCCTGTTATCTTTTTTTCTACAAACCAATGTACTACCTACCCTCTAAAATTCACAGAATACCTGTGTGAACTGTGATTGTTGGTTCTCCTAAAATCCAACAGGCAGGATAAGCAGTCCTGTTCTGTTCATCTGATGTGCATTATAGATAACACATAGTTCTGGCTTCTCCAAGTGTGTATATACCTCTTTTGGGAAAAACAGGGACACTTATTAATATTTGCCTGATTGTGAATGGAATGATTTTATAAATAAGGAACTAATCAGATCCCTTATCCCTATTCACAAAATATGTAACAATCTTAAAGGCAGAGAAACAGTGGAAACACATCTAGTGGCATTTTAACTTTGTTGGTCTAATCAATCAGATATTAGACATTTGTTTACATCAAAGACACATGGATGACAATCATGTTTTTTGAGATGATTTATTTACTGTTTTCTCATTCTTGCCAGTATTTATGAACATCCACATTTGACAGCTCCCTGGCACTTCTGATGAGTCCTAATTCTCTATCACAGCAGAAACAGGTGGGGGAGCATGACAGGGAAGGGCTGGTTTGGGTGATCTTGCCCTCAGTCCTCTCTCATGCTGGAAATGCATATGTTTCAGCAGGGGGAAAAGGTTTGCTCCTGGCTTCTAGGCTAAGCCACCAGGGAGAAGAAGAAGTTGTCTCACAAAACCTGAAATTCTATTTGTAGAGGTAGACTCTTCTTAGATTCACAATCTGGCAGTTTGGAACCAGCCTCACTCCTTTCCACCATCCCTTGCTCTGTGGTTTCATCATGTCTTCTGCCGCCAGGCAGGAGCTCAAACCAGACATGTTCCCCTATGACTGATGCAGGCGAGGAGATTCTTTGCCCTGGGTCCTGGCTTAAGCTGAGAGCACAACCCTCCTGTGGGGGGAGGGTGCCCTGCAAGCACACCACAGCTAGGACCCATGCTGTACCCTCTCCTTAGATCTGTCCATGTGGACTAATTATCCAATATCTTCTCCATGCCCCTTGGTAAAATTATTAATACCTGAGGGTACAGGATCTGGGCTATAGCCCTTTCCCTGGGTCCCCAAAGTCAATACTTGACTATTCCAGAGAGAAGTTTGCTGGTCCTGAGTTGCCCACAGGGTGCCCAAGCAGGTTTGATAATATGTCTGCCTTAGAATGTACCTCACACTGGTAGTCACTGGAAAATCAGCCACAGGGAGGACTGGCAGACAGGGCTATTACTGTCCAAGTACCCCTAAGTCCACTGAAGGACCCCTAGAGAAAAGTTGTTAGTCTTTCTCTCTGTGAAAGCTTTTGTATGGTGGCTTAATTGTCTTTTTTTGGTAGCCCAATTGTCTTTCTTGGTAGCCATGGATTGAACAAGGGAAGGGGAGAAAAAGAGTCTGGATGGAGGAAAGTTGGCACTCTTGTAATGTCTGTCCCTCTCTTCAGGAGGTTTCCTACCCAGAATGTCCAGGAATTGAATCCATGCAGTTCACCTTGGACCCACTGGATCCCTATGGCTCTTGTAGTTTGGGCCAAAGTTGGGAAATGTCTGTGTGGATGTGAGTAAAATGAAACCTGAGGAGTTGAAGCCCTCCACAGTGGACAAAGGTAGATCATTGATAGTGAAGCAATATATCCCCTGCCATCGGGGCTCTAGTTGTGGAGATGGAAAGTGCCCCATAACTGCTTTGACCATGGTGCCCTGTCCACAGGACTCTCTCACCCAGCTTACTGGGAGCATAACTTCTGGACTCATGTGTTCAGAAAGTGTCTCTAGCAGCTCAGAAATACACTGCCTATTGGCAATCTAAGGGAGAGAGAAAAAACAAACAAACAAACACACCCCACCTACCCTTCTCACTAGACTCCAATCTTCTTGGGGGACCATTTTTGATAATACCTAGTTCCTTCCACAAGTTCTTCTCCACAACTTCTTCCCATGGAGTCTCCTGAAAGTTCTAGCACACTTTCCTCAGACCCACAACGATTCTATATTTATCTGATAGTTTAGATTTTTTTCTCTTTCATCTACTTCTCCTTCATATGAAGATATTATGGTCACTGTATTTCTGGTAAGCTAATTGGCTGTAATTTTGTTCAATGTGTCAGAGCAAGCATACAGATTACAACTAAGAAAGTCTCTTATACTAACTCCAAAAGTGAGTGGTTCTGGCCTTTTGTTATTCTACTTCCTTAAAGTAGCATGTGTTGTTTGAATCTCTCTTTTATTATAATGCAGATAATTCTTTCTACAAACTTCTCCTTTAGAAGTGCTTTTGCTGTGTCCCAAAGTTTTGCTAAGTTATGTTTCTATTTTCTTTTCTCTCAAGAATTTTTAAATTTCCCTGTGAATTTCATGAGCATTTCAGTTTTTCATGAGCATGTTTAATTTCTGTGTTACTAGAATTTCTAAAGTACCTCCTTTTTACTGATTTCTAGTTTTATAATATGGAGGTCATAAAAGATACTTAATATGATTTCTACTTAAATTTGTCAAGACTTGTTTTGTGGCTTAACATATGATCTATACTAGAGAACATTCCATGTGATGTTAAAAAGATGTGCATTCTGAAGCTATTGATGGATTGTTCTGTATATGTCAGTTATTTCTGTTTGATCTAGACTGTAGGTTAAGTTGAATGTTTTCTTATGAATTATGTTTCTAGACTGTAGGTTAAGTTAAATGTTTTCTTATGAATTTTCTCAATGGAGTTTTAATTTAAATTACCTATATATTAAATGCATTGTCTTTCCATCCAAAACCTTAACATATAAGAAGTATGTTACTATTACACCAAGTTTAAAATTATTGTGATATCAACACTCTTTATAATTGTTTCCTTCTTCTAAAAACCTAAATGCTTTATTTTATACATTTAAATACATTATTACATGAAGATAATATATATTAAATACACTACATCTAAGAGGGTTTCTTATACTAACTTCACCAGTATAATGTGATAATGTATATTAAATATATATATATTATAGCATAACTATGTACATTAATGCAATCATGGGGTATAGTGTGCTATTTTCATATATATCTTGAAATACTCCATCAAACCGGTTAACATAACCTTCATGTCATTCTCTAAGTCATTAAGTTAAGACATTCATACTCAGCTTTCAGAAAGATTCACTTGTACCCTTGTAAGATAAACCATGTAGGTGACCCCATCAATCATTCTTCCTCCCCCATCCACCCCCCTCGCCTCTCCTCTCCCACCCCCTTACCATATTCTAAGGCTATAACATTCCTATAGGTTATGACATTCCTATAAAAGCTATGAATTAGTTTCAAAATAGGGCTGTGTACATTGGATACTTTTTCTTCCACTCTTGAGATAACTTTACTGTGAAGAACATTTTCTAATTCCATCCATATAAACATGAAGGAGGTAAAGTCTCCATCTGTCTTTAGGGCTGCATAGTATTAGTATTCCATGGTGTACATATACCACACTTTATTGATCCATTTGTGGGTTGATGGGCATTTAGGCTTCTTCCATGACCTAGCAATTATGAATTGGGCTGCAATAAACATTCTGATACAAATATCTTTGTTGTAATTCAATTGTTGGTCTTCTGGATATATACCTAATAAAGGAATTACAAGATCAAATGGTAGTTTTAGTTTTAGTTCTCTGTGTTCTCCAGATGTCTTTCCAAAAGGAACGAATTAATTTGCATTCCCACCATTAACCTGGCCAAAGGTTTATCGACTCTATTAATCTTTTCAAAGAACCAACTTTTTGTTTCACTGATAGACTGCCTTTGCTATATCCTACAAGTTTCATTAAGTTGTAGCTTCATTGTCATTTTGTTCAATAGAGGAAGGGTTAATGGTGGGACCACACCTATGAAGCATATTGAAAGGTTACAAGTCAAATCTATCAAGTATTTAACCCTGTGATTAAGTAAATTAGATGAAAGCTCTGTTAATTAGTAAGATGTACGCACTCCAATTTGTACAAATAATCAACATATTGAATCCTCCCTAAAAAAGAAAAGAAGTCTATTGATTTCCTTATTTATCTCCTCCTTCCCAGCTATGCCATTCAGCATAAGGTTAGTTTCCATGGCTTTGTATGGGAAATGAAGATATTTGTTAGATTTGTTTTCTGCTTTCATTCCGTGATGGTCTAAAAAAGATGAAAGGTATGATTTTTATTCTTTTAAATTTGTTGATATTTTATTTGTGTCATAACATATGATCAATTTTGGAGAATGATCCATGGGCTGATGAGAAGAATGTATACTCAGTTTTATTGGGATGTTATGCTCTGTATATGTCTATAAAGACTATTTCTTCTAGGGTCATGTTTAAGTGCATTGCTTCTTAGTTAAATTTCTGCTTAGAGAATCTGTCCACTTCTCTCAAGGGAGTGTTGAAACCCCCTGTTACTATGCTATTGCAGGTTCTCATATTGTTCAAAATGGTTAGGATTCATTTTACATATCTGGGATCATTTAAGTTGGATGCATAGATATTTAGGGTTAAAATGTCTTCTTGTTGGGCGGTGCCTGTGGCTCAAGGAGTAGGGTGCCAGCCCCATATGCCGGAGGTGGAGGGTTCAAACCCAGCCCCGGCCAAAAACCACAAAAAAAAAAAAAAGACTTCTTGTTGTATCATTCCTTTAATTAGCATATTACTGTCCATCTTTCTTCTGGGTCTTTCTTTACTTTTGTTGGTTTGAAGCCCAAGGAATCTACAAATAACATGGCTATTCCTGCTTTTTACTGATTTCCAATTACCTAAAATATGGGTTTCAAACCTTTCACCCTGATTCTCATTTTTTCCTTGAAGGTTATATGTATTTCCTCAATATATCCCATAACTGGCTTGTACTATTTTATCCAGTAAGTCCTCCCATGCCTCTTCAGTATAAAATTCAGACCATTCACATTTCCTGAGAGAATTGACAAGTATGTGGTAGTTCTGCTTATCTTGTTTTGTGAAAGTCTGTTGCTTAGTTGTGTCATTTGTGCCATTGTGGAAGCTAAGCTTTGTCTTTCAGTTTCTGGGTGTCTTTACTTTGTTAGTGGTCCATTTAGATGGTCGGTGTATAGAAAGGGTCTAAGTACTTCCTGCAGAACTCGTCTTGCAGAGAATTTCCTCAATGTTTGTTAGTAAAAGATTTGATTGTTAAATATACAACTTATAACTTAGCAGGATACAGAATCCTGAACTGAAAGTTGTTTTGTTTAAGAAGGTTAAAGATAGATGACAACTTCTATGGCTTGAAAAATGTCCACGGTAAAGTCTGCTGTCACCGTGATGTTTTTCCCACCATCTGTAAGAAGTTGTTTAGCCCTTGATGCTTGTGAAATTATCTTTTTCATTTTGATTTTGGCCAACTTAATTACAATGTCTGTAGGAGATGCTTTGCTTGAATTGAGTCATCCTGGACTTTTGAAGACATCTAATATCTGTGCTTTTCGGTATCTCAGAATGCTCGGGAAATTCTCCACTACGATGTCTTAAAGTAGAGGTTCCCTGCTTTTAGGAATCTTTTCCTCCTTCAGAGATCCCAATGATTTGTATGACTGTGCAAGCTGTGTAGTCCTAGATCTCTCTAAGAGTTTACTTTGCTTTTGCTCTTTTCTTTTCTGCCTCATTGAATGATTGGGTTAGTTCAAAAGTCACGTCTTTGATTTCTGAGATTCATTCCTCTCCATATTTTACTCTATTACTGAACCTGTTTACTGTGTTTTGAAACTCTTTAAATGCCTTTTTAAATTCCGTAAACTATGCTATACACTTGCTATTTATGTCCCGATCCTTGGTGACTTTGTCTTTAATTTAATTGATTTCTTGAGACTGAGTTTGGACTTCTTTTTGGATTTCTTTTTCCATTTTCTCTTATATTCCATTCATCCTAATTGCCTTCCATATTATTAATTCTATTTGTGTCATTCAACAATTTCTTTATCTCCTTTTAATCTCTTGTGATTATTCTTGTTGCCACGGTTCTTCTGCAGATTCCTCCCCCTGTGTGTTTTCCATTCATTTGACATACACATATATATTTCTTTTTTTTAATTAAATTATAGCTGTGTACATTAATGCAATCATGGGCTATAGTGTGATGGTTTTACAAATAATTTGAAATATTTTTACCAAACTGGTTAACATAGCTTTCATGGCATTTTCTTAGTTATTGTGTTAAAACATATATATTCTACATTTAGAAAGATTCACATGTACCCTTGTAAGATGGATTCTGGGTGAAGGGTTCAACTACAATTTCACTTTACCTTAGAAATGAAAATAAGGTAACCAAAACATTTGTATCCCCATATTATCTTGAAATTATATACATACACATTATATGTGATATATATATCACATTATATATACATATGATACATTATATATATACATATAATACATTATATGTATATATACACATTATATGTATAATATAATTATATGTATAATTATATGTATAATACATATGCATAATTATGTGTATAATATAATTATATGTAGAGTTATATGTATAATATATATATACATATAATACATTATATGTATCTATACACATTATATGTATATATGTGTGTGTGTGTAATTAAAGAAATATATATGTGTGGGAACATGCCATTCACATATATGCACTGGTGAGTCAGAAATGCTAGCAAACTCCCATATGTGGGATCACATATATATATTTTCTTAATTACACACACACACACATATACATATAATATGTGTATATATATATATATATATATATAAAATGTATACATATATATATCACATATAATGTGTATGTATATAATTTCAGGATAATATGAGGATACAAGTATTTTGGTGACCTTGTTTTCATTTCTAAGGTAAAGTGAAATTGTAGTTGAGCCCTTCACCCAGGAGGTGTGCTAAATACCCTCACATTGTGTAAATTAAGTGTGAACCTGACTTACCACCCTCCTTCTTTCCCTCCTCTTTATCCTTCCCTTCCTATTGCCTACCACTCACTAGAATATACTTGTATATTGCTTTTGTGGGTGGTGTTAGTTATTTATATATTGACTTTATATTAGTATTGAGTGCATTGCCACAGTTTCCACTTATAGCAAGAGGAGAACTATTCTCAATTTACTAGGTCACACTGCACAGGGGCCCCTCTGACTTCTTGTTAGGTATGGTGCAGGAACAGGGTCTCTCTCCCCTCTCCCCTGTGGCAGGCTGTGGATCCTGCCAGTTGCCAGTGATAGAGGAAGTGACCTCTGTAACCCTTGTTTCTGTAGTCCCTATGGGGACTTGGTGTGATCCAAAGCTCCTTTACTTCTCTGGTTCCTGGAGGTGGGGCAGCCCTTCCATGTTGAAGTTTGCTAGTATTCCTGACTTACTTGTGCAGAGAGACTAAGATCTCAGCTGAGGGCATTTTTTTCTGGGAATCTAAGTATAAAAATGGAGGGGAGTAATAGGCTGCAGCCAGGTGGATGAAGCCAAAATTGCTCACTATTCTTCCCTGTGGGAAGGGGACCTAGAGGAGGAAATGCCTAGGTACAGGAAAATTGGGTCTTTGGTCCATCACGGCACTCTCTGGTGAGGCAAGTAATCCTGTGATGCACTGCTGGCAAAAAGGCCCTGGATGTCCAGAGTGGTCTCCCTTACCCTTGTATTCAGATCTGAGCTCCTTTAACTCAGGTCTATTCTATAATTGTCTTCTGTTCTCTTACTTCCTATTTCCTATCTTTGTCTTCAGAGTTTGTCTCAGTGGAGATACTAAATCCTTAATTTCTTCTTTCTGGGATCTATTCCCCAATTTCAACTTCTGTGAGTTCAATTCAGTGGAAGTTTCCTCCACTGGACAGGAACTTAGGACAAAAGCTGTAGTCATCATTTAAATGAAAAAAAAAGGAAATAAAAACTAATAACCCAGAGATACAAAAGACCATCACCAATTATTACAAAAAAAATTCTATGTCCAGAAATTTGAAAACATGGAGAAACTAGACCATTATCTATAATTACACTACCTCCCTAAACTCAACCAGAAAGAATGAGAATTTTTGAAAAGACCAATATGAAGTACCAAATTGTACCAACAATAAAAAATATTCCACAAAGTAAAGTCCTGGACCAGACTTTTTTACACCAGAATTCTACCAAACCTTCAAAGATGAATTCATACTTATATTGCAGAACCTATTCAAAAATACTGAGGAGGAAGGTACCCTCCCCAAATCTTTGTATGAAGAAAATATCACACTGACACCAAAACAAAGAAATGACTCAACAAAAGATAAAACTACAGAACAATATCATTATTAAATTTTGGAACAAAAATACTCAAAGATCTTAGCAAGCAGAATACAGCTACACATGAAAAAAGTTGTACGGAGGCAGAGCAATATGACAGAGGGGTGCATCCCTGGGTCAACTCTCCTCGTGGTTTCAGGTGAGAGTGGGGGAGCTGGATCTTTCTCCGTGTGGAGTGCTGGCACAGACAAGCAGCGTAGGGCATGCAGCAAGGAGGTGAATTGCTGGATTGGAAGTGTAGCCCAGAACTACAGTGTCTGCCAGAAAAATCTCAGGGCAGCAGCTGAAACAATGCCACTGCAACTGGTGCCAGCTGCGACCAGCAACGCCAGGTCTGCAGCTGGCACCCTGCGAAGCAGAAACCAATCCCTCCCCTATGAAGGACTTCTGTGCCCAATACATGGGGAGTTTGGGTGTTTTGCAGAGAGCATGATGAGGCGTGGACTCCCGAGAAGAATTTGACAGCCAGAAAGGGGAGCCATTTGGACCCAGTTTGGGGCATCAGGGATCTAGGCAATCGAACAGAAATTTGAAGGGAAGGGACTCTGCTCTGGAACTGATCCATCTTGTAGTTTTGGAAGTCAGTGTGGAGCTGCACTGACACGGTGACCCACAGGGGGAATTGGTTCCCTTCCTACAAACACCGAAAAGTCTTTTGTGTGTGCTGCCGGGGAAACAGAGGTAACCAGCCCCTCCCCCTGGCAGAAACAGACTGAAGGCAGTGGGCATAAAAAGCACCCAGCCCTTTTCCCATGGACCACAACAATTTCCTGTTCGAGGGGAAACTAGGGGTTGAGTGGAAAATTTGGCGAAGTGTGGACTCGTGTGCTGAGTTTGGAGGCCAGATAGGAGTGAGCAGCCAGCCAGGAACCAGAGGTAATGTAAAACTCCAACTAGAGCATTTCCAGAACACATCTCCAGGGGCGTGGACAGCACAATCCCACCTGCAGCCAGCCATCCAGCATCTGAAGCTGTCCCAGGACACCCTACACTTTGCAGTAACTGTTGTAGGGAGAATTTGTGCAACCTTCCAGCAAAGACCCCCCCCCTTTTTTTTTGGTTTTTACCTGGGAACCACACACAGTGCCACCTGCTGTCCAGAAAGTATATTGCAGCATAACTATTTCCATTAAACTGAAACCCCACCACATTTATAAAGGGGTTTGTTTGACTATATGCAAAAGAACAGTAGTTTTCTTAGTAGTGCCCTCCTTTTTTAAATTTTCTTTCTTCTTTGTTTGTTTGTTTTGCTTTTTTGTTTTTTCTATCATCTTATGACCACCATTTTTGTGCTTATCTTTTACTACTACTATCTTTTGTATTTGTTGGTTGGTTGGTTGGTTTGTCCTTTGTTTTGTTTTCTTTATTTGTCTCTTTCTTTACTTGTTTCTGATTGTCTGGGCATCGGTGTGCTTGTGTGTCTGGTAGTATTTTAGTCTGTTTATTTGTCCATTTGGTTTCAATGTGTTTTGTATTTGCTAAATCCTCTGGTTAACTATATTCCCTAACTCCAATTTTCACATTCAATAAGAATATGGAGGAACAGGGGATGAGAGCTGACTGGAGCTAACTTTCAACATAAACTCCACTTCAGGGGGAGAGACAACTGCCCGAAGACCCCAATGAACCTGAAGGTGGCGATTCGAGCTGAGAAAAGAGATAGATAAATGCACGTCTTCCCCACTGAGGTAAACCACAACTTCAAGAATACAAATGACAGGTTTAGATTGAGCCCAGGCAGAATATTCTTCTGCTCCCTTTGAGTGCCTGAGGCAGATAGGCTTCAACTATCTCTGCTCGCTGGTGACAAAGAATGGTCACCAAGGGGAGGAGGAATTGACTTCACTTGGACTCTAGCAGGCACAAAACCCTGACACACTCATTGACTTTACTTGGACTCTGGCAGGCACAAAACACCGGTTCACTCACCTATTGGACAGGATTGGGTTACAGAGTCTGGGTTACTAGAGACTGGTAGTGGGGTTACCAGAGACTGAGGTTACCAGAGTCCGGAGGCAAAGGGTGAGTAAGGTGGGGAAAGAGACATCAGCCTCCTTACTCCAAATCATCTACTGAAAGGATCTTTCTGAATCCTCAGAGCATCGGAGACAGCCACACTTGTACCACCAGTAGACTCTTATCTAGTTGCTAAAGACCTTGTGATCTTTCCAACCATAGATTGGGTGCTGAACAGTTCTATAGGTTTGGATCTCTTGACTTGGGCAAATTAACTGGTGGTCAAGGGAGAATCTCTGATGTTCTCTGGATTTTCTCAAGCCTAAATTGTCTTCAGGTGGAACATTCTCTAGTTGTCAATGAGTGCCTGAGATAGTCAGGCCTCAGCTCCCTTTGCTGGCGGGGGTCAAAGAGCAGTAACCCAGTGGAGGTGGCATTGGCTCTACTTTGATACTGGCAGACACAAAGCCCTGCCACATTCACTTATTGGGCTACTGGGCCACAGCCCTGCAGGATCTCGAGTGACTGTGTGTGACGAAGGTACAATGTAGGTAAGGAGGCATCAACCTCCCTAGAATAATTTATTTGCTGGGTAGGTCCTTCTGACCCCATAAAACACCAGAACGAGTCATACCTGAGCTGCCAGAAGACCCCTACTGTATAGTTAACAGAGACCTCTTGAACTCCCCCACTTGAGACTAGTGTTGACTAGGTCACTTGATTTAGATCTCTTGAACTGGACCAATCACCTGAGAACTATCTAAAGTGATACCCTGGGGGTGTAGCTGAGGGAAGGTGAGGTTTTCCTTTCCCAATTGTTGCCAGCGAGGGGAGGGGTGACTGAATTGCTGATATTTCTCCACAGCCAAGATCTTAACCCAGAGTAATTGATTTTCTAAGGTAGAACAGAGATCACCCAAAAACAAGATAGAGACACGCAGATGCCCAGGCTCTCAAGGATGCATTATACACATCCTTGGCAAAGCTCTAGGGGAAAAGGTACAGACACTAGTCCCAGCCTTTGCCCAAAAAAGCTAGTAAAATACTGCTCCCGGAGCCCCCAACCCAACTTCCTCTTACCTGATCACCTAGCCAAATGGAGCAATCCAGCAAGGGGTGGAGTCAGTGGAAAAACTCCGGTAGTATGAATAAGCAGACTAGATGTAGCAGAGGCATCTGAAGATCCAACCCATAAACAGATTGCTGAGATGACAGAAATTGAGTCAGAATGTGGATAGTAAATAAGATTAATAGAATGGAAGAAAGGAAAGAGCTAGAACTTCAAGAAATTATTCAAAAAATGTCTCAAGAAATTATTTAAAAGATGTCTCAAGAAATTATTCAAAAGATGACTCAAGAATCCAATGATTTCAAAGATAAAATGATCAAAGATTTTGAAACTTTGAGGCAAGAGTTCGTGGTGCTCAAAGATTTGAAAAATATGGTTGAATGTCTTCATAACAGAGTGCAACAGGCTGAAGAAAGGCTCTCTGACACTGGAGACAAAGCTTTTGAACAAGACCAAGAGTGCAAAGATGAAAAGAAATGGAAAGCAAAAACAGATCTTTCTCTCAGAGAGCTCTAGGATAATTTGAAGAAAACTGATATTTGCCTTATAGGAATGCCTGAAGGTGATGAAGTTGCCTGACAAAACACAGAGGCTCTTCATGAAATTCTGAAAGAGAATTTTCCAGACATGCCAAGAGATTCTGAAATTCAGATAGAAGATAGTTTCAGAACCCCATCACAACTCAACCCAAACAAGACATCCCCCAGGCACATCATAATTAACTTCAATAAAGTTAATATGAAAGGGAAAATTCTGAAAGCAGTTAGACGCAAGAAAACCATAACGTACAAAGGAAAAAGTATTAGAATGACTGCAGATCTTCCTGCTGGAATCTCTAAGGCTGAGGCTCGGTGCCTGTGGCTAAAGTAGCTAAGGCGCCAGCCACATACACCTAAGGTGGCGGGTTTGAATCTAGCCCGGGCCACCAAACAACAATGACGGCTGCAACCAAAAAAACAGCCAGCATTGTGGTGGATGCCTGTGGTCCCAGCTACCTGGGAGGCTGAGGCAGGAGACTCATTGGAGCCCAGGAGTTGGAGGTTGCTGTGAGCTGTGATGCCATGGCATTCTACCCAGGGGGACAGCTTAAGGCTCTGTCTCAAAAAAAAAAAAAGAAACCTTTCAGGCTGGAAGAGGATGGTCATTGATTTTTAATCTCCTCAAATAAAACAACCAGAATCCTATACCAGCTAAATTGAGTTTCATCTATGATGGAGAAATTAAATACTTTAATGACATCCACATGTTGAATAAATTTGCCATAACTACACCAGCTCTGCAGAAAATTCTCAAACCTATCCTCCATAATAATCATTGCAATTCCCCACTACAAAAGTAAACTCACCCAGAAACTTTTGATCAAATTCCAACTTCCACAGTAGTGAAAGGATTAAAAATGTCTACTGGACTTGCCAGCAACTCAAGGACCAATATTTCATCAGATCCATTAATAATTTCAATCAATGTGAATAGCTTAAACTGCCCTTTAAAGAGGCACAGATTGGCTGACTGGATACAGAAACTCAGACCAGATATCTGTTGTATCCAGGAATCACATATTACTTTAAAAGATAAATACAGACTCAGGGTGAAGGGATGGTCATCTATATTTTAGGCAAATGGAAACCAGAAAAAAACAGGTGTTGGAATTTTATTCACAGATATGTTAGGGTTTAAACCAATAAAAATAAGCAAAGATAAAGATGGTGATTATATATTTATTAAGGGTAATACTCAATATGATGAGATCTCAATTATCAATATCTATGCACCCAACCAGTATATACCTCAATGTATAAGAGATACTCTAACAGGCATGAGCAACTTGATATCTCCCAGCTCTATCATAGTCAGAGATATTAACACTCCTTTGGCAGTGTTGATAGATCCTCCAATAAGAAGCTTATCAAGGAAATTTTAGATTTACATTTAATTGTTCAACTTTCGGACCTAGGAGACATCTACAGAACATTTCAACCTAACACAATTGAATAAACATTTTACTCTTCAGTCCATGGAACATACTCTAAAATTGATCACCTCTTAGGCCATAAGTCTAATCTGAGTAAATTTAAAAGAATAGAAATTACTCCATGCATTTTCTCAGACCATCATTAAATAAAAGTTTAACTCAGTAACAACAGGAATCTGCAGTCTCATACAAAAACATGGAAGCTAAATAATCTTATGCTAAATGATAGATGGGTCAGAGACGAGATCAATAAGGAAATTACCAAATTTTTAGAACAAAATAATAATGAAGACATGAGTTGTCAGAACCTCTGGGATACTGCAAAGGCAGTCCGTAGAGGGAAATTTATAGCTCTGCAAGCCTTCCTCAAGAGAACAGAAACAGAGGAAGTTCATAAGTTAATGGGACATCTCAAGCAACTGGAAAAGGAAGAACATTCCAATCCCAAATACATCATAACAAAAGAAATAAGCAAAATCAGGGCAGAATTAAATGAAATTGAAAACGAAAGGATTATACAACAGATCAATAAATCAAAAAGTTGGGTTTTTTTAAAGGTCAATAAAATAGATAAACCTTTGGCCAACCTAATCAAGAATAAAGAGTAAAATCTCTAATCTCGTCAATAAGAAATGGCAAAGATGAAATAACAAAAGATCCCCTTAGAAATTCGAACAATCCTTAATGAATATTACAAGAAACTTTATTCTCAGAAATATAAAAATTTGAAGGAAATCAGTCAATACTTTGAAGCACATCACCTCCCAAGACTTAGCCAGAATGAAGTTGAAGTGTTTAACAGGTCTATATAAAGTTCTGAAATAGCATCAGCTATACAAAATCTCCCCAAAAACAAAAGCCCAGGACCAGATGGCTTTATGTCGGAATTCTACCAAACCTTTAAAGAGGAACTAGTACCTATATTATTCAACCTTTTCCAAAATGTTGAAAAAGATGGAATACTACCCAACACATTCTATGAAGTTAACATCACCTTGATTCCTAAACCAGGAAAAGACTCAACAAGAAAAGAAAATTATAGACCAATATCACTAATGAATATAGATGCAAAAATATTCAACAAGATCCTAATGAACAGAATCCAGCAACACATCAAACAAATTATACACCACGACCAAGTGGGTTTTATCCCAGGATCTCAAGGATAGTTCAACATATGTAAATCTATAAATGTAATTCATCACATAAACAAATCAAAAAACAAAGACCATATGATTCTCTCAATTGATGCAGAAAAAGCTTTTAGTAATATCCAGCATCCCTTCATGATCAGAACACTTAAGAAAATTGGTATAGAAGAGACATTTCTCAAGTTGACAGAGGCCGTCTATAGTAAACCCACAGCCAATATTGTAATCAATGGAGTTAAACTGAAATCATTTCCACTCAGATCAGGAACCAGGCAAGGTTGCCCATTGTCCCTATTGCTATTTAACATTTAATGGAAGTTCTAGCTATTGCAATTTGGGAAGATAAGGAGATTAAGTGTATCCATATAGGAACAGAAGAGATTAAACTTTCACTTTTCATAGATGATATAATTGTATATCTAGAAAACACCAGG
>CAUYTI010066519.1:0-67030 GCA_963575145.1 Galago senegalensis | reverse complement strand
GGGTTGTCCTGGACAGTGGTCCCCGGTGCAGCGGGATGAGTGTCACAGTAGGAGCTCCGGTCAGGGTGGTCCTGGACAGTGGTCCCCGGTGCAGCGGGATGAGCGTCACAGTAGGAGCTCCGGTCAGGGTGGTCCTGGACTGTGGTCCCTGGTGCAGCAGGATGAGTGTCACAGTAGGAGCTCTGGTCAGGGTGGTCCTGGACTGTGGTCCCTGGTGCAGCAGGATGAGTGTCATAGTAGGAGTTCTGGTCAGGGTGGTCCTGGACTGTGGTCCCTGGTGCAGCGGGATGAGTGTCACAGTAGGAGTTCTGGTCAGGGTGGTCCTGGACTGTGGTCTCTGGTGCAGCGGGATGAGTGTCACAGTAGGAGCTCTGGTCAGGGTGGTCCTGGACTGTGGTCTCTGGTGCAGCGGGATGAGTGTCACAGTAGGAGCTCTGGTCAGGGTGGTCCTGGACAGTGGTCCCTGGTGCAGCGGGATGAGTGTCACAGTAGGAGCTCTGGTCAGGGTGGTCCTGGACTGTGGTCCCTGGTGCAGCAGGATGAGCGTCACAGTAGGAGCTCCGGTCAGGGTGGTCCCCGGTGCAGCGGGATGAGTGTCACAGTAGGAGCTCTGGTCAGGGTGGTCCTGGACTGTGGTCCCTGGTGCAGCGGGATGAGTGTCACAGTAGGAGCTCTGGTCAGGGTGGTCCTGGACTGTGGTCCCTGGTGCAGTTAGACCCAGCTTGGTCACATGGAAGGGCCGGGGCCCTGCATTCTCAGACATGTTCAAATAACTACAAACTTTTCTGTTTAAAATTGCTCAGTTCAGAACAAACCTATCGGCTTGGAAGCTTTGAGTGCTCACTTTTGACTGTTTTGTGAACTATGAACTAAAAGACATCTCCATTATTCTACTATTATAGCAATTTCAGTTAAAAGTAGCTTTTGTATTCTAAAGTGTAAAGAAAAAAAGGAAGCTCAGGGCGTTGTCCAATAAACAACGTGATTTCTTGTGCAGTTTCCCAAGAACACATGTCGTAGGAAGTGCCCTTGATCTTTGGAGGTTATAAAAGAGAAGAACATGTCAGATATTTGGACTAAAACTTGGAAAAACGATACATCGTAAGCCTAAGATGGCCTTTCACATAGTTTACAAATCTCTCCTAAAGAACAGAAAAAGAGGCCGCGTATTAACCTTGTTCCCTTTCCCTCCTGCCCTGACCCCTCCACATCTCCACATCTCCTTCCTCCATCATCCATATCTCCTTCCTTCTCTTCCCTTTTGGAATAAAACTGAAAATAAAATTTCTCTTCAGTCCTTGGTACGTTTATGAACACTCACTAGTGACGTCAAGGATTAAATCACCTTTTCCTCATATACTGTCTCTATGCTTTTCCATTAGCCTAAAAATTACTTTTATTCCAAAGAGACTTCTCTCTTCTGGAGTGAAGAACACATTCTGATCGACAGTGTACTTCCCAGGTGCTCCGAGCAGAGGGGACAGGCTTATTTTTCTCATCTTCTACGTGGAGGCTGGGAACATGGCACTTGGGAACGACTTTGTCCTGCCTTCCCTCTGGAGACCTAGGGAGCAGCAGGGGCCAAGAATAGCAAAGGTTTTCCTGCACCATTTTCTGAGTGTTTGGTGCCATCAGAATGTCGGGGAGCTGCTGAATGTCCTGTACTTCCTGGGTCCTCACCTCATGCTTAGAAGTGGTGCCACTGAGCTGTTTTCATCTGCAGTCAAAGAATTGAACCTGTACGTTGAGAAGGGTGATAGCCAGGAAGCCACAAGCGTTGGTGAGATGGAGGGAGGGCCTTGCCTCCCTTCCAGAAGGGTCAAAAGATGCTTTGTGTCCTCTGCCCCCTCGGGGACACTGGGGGCACTGAGAGCTTGATCTGGGGGGAGGTGCAGTTATGCAGACGACCCCCAGGATCACGTGCTGGGAAAGATGGGCCCCTAAAGGAGGCTGTGCTCACACCGAATTGTTGTTTCTAACTTTTTTCTGTCTTTTCATTGCTTGTCAGTTGTAATTGTGAGTTCAATATTCCAATCGTGATAAATGTAAATGTGTTCCCCCTCAAGCTGATTTTTAAAAATCAAACAACAGAAAATGCCATCCTGAGTTTTAGGTAATCTGTGCTGTTAATCGTAAGCAAACATGATTTTCGTTCTTCTTGGAAATACAGATGCTATCTCACAGTTCTCATCAGAGCCATCTGAAATGCCGAAAAAGTTTCTTTTTCCTGTTCCAGCGGTCTGGTTTTGGTGGTGCAGAAGCTGTTCCCTTGAAGGGGCTGAGTGGGCCGAGCCCTCGGTCGTAGATGTGGCCTGGCAGGTGGCCTTGCCCTGGAAGGCGCTGTCTCGGGAGCTGGGGTGCCTCTGGCTGAGGTTGGGTGTCTGATCCCTCTTGTTTTCATATCACTTAGTGTCCTGAGTCCCGCAGAACCTCCCGCCCCCTGGCCTGCTCAGGTCTGTCTCCCCACATGGTTGTTCAGCTTTCCCTACTGCCATGCTGGCCCTGGACAGGACAGAAACATGATGCTCACAGCCTCCTCCATGCGGCGTCTGTTGCTGCCATCAGGGTTTTTAGACTCTAGTTCTCCACCTGGTACTGCGAGGCTGTCAAGTGTTATGGAAAGAACCTCGGAATTGAAATGCTACCCACCCCGTGGCCATTCGCCATGGAACTTAACTCTGTGTTTGTGTTCATAGATTTCATCTGAATTCAGCATAACCATTTATTTCAAATCATAACATGGAGATGAAACCAACTCAGATCTTGAAAAATGGAATATTTCTTTTTCCTATCCAGTCTATCTGATTCAAATCTAATATTATGAAAGCCAGGTTATTTATGTTTTATTAGATAAGTATCATGATAGAAAAGGATTATTTTTACTAATTCTTTTTATTTGTGCATCTCAGACTTGTGAGGTTCCACAATTTGTCTCCTGACATGGTGTTTGGGACATGAAGATTGTGAAGAGTCAGGCTCCGGAGCCTGGACTCAGCGGGGCGAGGGAGGCGGGATGCAGGAGGGGCTGAGAGGGAGCAGGGCCCAGCAGGCTCACAGTGACACTGAGAACGCCTTCTCTGCCTTCTCTGTAAATAACGTGCTTTTCTCTCACTTCCGGCTCTAAAGTCTATAATTTGTGCAGCCGTTAATGTGCCTCCTGCTGTGGTTTTCCTTCATGTGTCTTAGGATAAAGAAATCAATGGCTAAAGTGCCAGTTTTGGTGGAACAAGTGGGCAGGTGCGTGGAGGGCTGGGCGTAGACTGCACCCCCTCGGGTCAGCAGCCCAGTCCACAGAGTGGCTCTGGCAGGGCTGGGAATCTGCACAGCCAGATACCCTCCATCCTCAAAAACAGATCAGTTCCTAAAACATGTAGGTCTTTGGAGGCATCCCCCTATATAAAAATATACTTAGCCAGAGGCAGGGCTGGGGAGTGACCCAGACAGACAGATGGACTGAGCTGGCAGAGGGAGAGGGGGGCAAGCCCACAACAGAGGAAAGGCACAGGTGGGTGGACATTGATGGGGCAGCCAGGCAGCTGGGGGAGAGCCTGCCTATGCCCTAGAGACGGGGCCCTGCTGGGGAGGCTGTGCTGGGTCTCTGATCCTGTCCCAGGGTCTCTGGGGAGGCTTGTCCTATTGTCTCTGGGGGAGCTCTCTGGGCAGAGTCATCCTAGCGTTCCTGGGGAGAATGGATACTGGGCTCCAGGGGCTGAGAGATGGGAATGTAGCCCCTGTGGCCCCTGATGCCCTTTGGAAACACTGCTCTAGGCAGCACAGAGTGGGGTGAGGGGGGCCTTGCCAGGTCCCCAGGGCACAGTCTGCCTCCAGGCAGACCCTGCTAGGATACTCCCGCGTGTGCTTATGTGTGCAGGGTGACCCAGCTGCCCTTGACCAGCTATGTGCTTGGACTGCTCCTGTTGGCCACACCCGGGCCTTCAGGGAGTCAAGGGACGTGCCTGAGGGTCATGCTCAGCCACAGTGGCCACAGAAGTGGCAGGGCACAACTCTGTCCCTGAGCCCTCAGCTCACCTGAGTGTTGAGAAGCCCTCTGGGGTGGGGTGGTACGGGGTCCGAGCTGGAGGCTCCCATCTGGTGGCCCTGTCCCATAGAGGGTCTCTTCCTGAGGCCAGGTGTCCTACAAGGGTGCAGTGGCCTCCTAACCACTGTGCCTTAGGTGGCTCCCTGCCGGGAGGGCACCACTGAGGTAGCTCCAGGCAACATCCTTCCCGGCCTCTGAGCAAAACCTCTGAGGAAAGGAGGATGAAATTTTTCTGGCTTAATATAAAATCTTGCAAATGACAACTTTCAGGAAAATGTGGAGGCCCACAGGAGAGCTGTTAAAATGTGCCCATCCTGTCACACTGAATATTATTTTGCGTTACCATTTTTATCATAGCTAAGTGGATTAATATTTAATAATTCAAGATTGGGTATAAGGAGTCTGAACTAAGAAACTAAAGATGTGAATTCCTGTTTTGGATTTTTCAAATAATGATTAAACCGTACAAAAGATTTTAAAAATAGCCTCATTGTCCCCATTTCAAAATAAAACAAAATAAAGCAATCTCTTTATTTCTGTATTTTTGCCTTTTCTTAAAGGAGCAGCCCCCAATTTTAATGTAGTCACACACCACGTAGGGATGTTTTAGTCAGTGACAGGCCTCATTCAAGACCATGGTCCTGTGTTCACAGTCACAGGTGGTGCAGGTCCGTGGCGCTGTAGCAATGGCCGGAATCCCCCCTCACCCCCCCCACCAGCCTGGGCATGTGGCCGGCTGTGCTAACAGTGTCCAGACATGTACAACAATGAAACCACTTGTGGATGCTTCTCTCAGCACAGACTCCTGGCCTTAAATGACACATGATTGTTTTGGTCTCATGCTGTTCTGTACACCTAGGAGCATGTGTCAGAAATCTGGAAACACTAACTTTTTCCCTAGGCTCCTAGAACATTCAATGTTTAATCTCTGATCAGAGCATATTGAGAGCTAATTATTTGTAAAGTGCCAGATACCTAATTTTTCCTTGTTTGGGGTCAATCAGTAATCGAAATAATCCCTGAAAGCCTCATGTAAGTTAACTTGGGCAAAAATATCAGAAACACCACAAGATAGGCCGGCCTGTCTGTCCAGGCATCCTGGGAAGCAGGCAGTGTTGACTCTTTCTATGCAAATTTCAACTTCTCCAGCTTTCTGTAACAAAGTTGCAAAATAAATTTAGAATTTCATAATGTGCTTTCTGTAACAAAGTTGCAAAATAAACTTAGAATTCCACTTCCTGCACCTATCTTGTTTTTGTGTACTGATATGACAATTGGAATCATGTTTTTAATTTTACTTAAAGGAGTAAAAAAGTAATTAAAAATTAAAGGCAGTTTTATGCTGCTTGGGAATATTAGTTTCATCATTGACGTGTCTAGTCGTAATGCTCATGAGATCTCATATAACACTGTGGGAAGTATTAATATGACTATTGTGCAGGCACCTTTTTTCTGCTGGCCTTGCCTTGAGGCCCGAGGTTGTGACCAGCTTCCCAGGAAGGTGCCCTGGTCCACCATATTGTGGGAAAGAATGCCATGGCTGGGCAGTTTATAGAGAGAAGCAGTGGGGCCTCCGTTCTGTAGGCTGCACAAGAAGCAGGCACTGGCCTGTGCTCAGCCTCAGGTAAGACCTCAGGAGGCTGCTACTTGTGGAGGAAAAGTGTTGGGGACCAGTGAGTGGAGATCACATGGCAAGAGGAAGACAGAGAGGGAGAGAGAAGAGAGGGAGAGAGTGAGAGAGAGTGAGACAGGAACAGACGGGGAGAGGGAGAGGAAGGGGAACAGAGAAAGAAGGAGGGAGGTGCTAGGCTCTTGTTTATAACCTGCTCTTGCAGGAGGGGACTTATTCATTACATCAAGCACCAGGGTATTCATCAGGGATGTGCCCCTGACCCAACACCTCCCTCCAGGCCCCACCTCCAACCCTAAGGATGGAATTTCAGCAAGAGACACGCCACCAAACTATAGCAGGAAGAAAATACCTGTTGTGTTGGTGTCATTTTTCCATTTTCGTTTTCTTAGTCAACTAAGCAGTTGTTGGTAACCTATAGATATAGGTAGAGTTGATGTTGGCATGTTTTGTGTTTCCTGTGTGTGTGCACAAGAGCACACACACTTTTTTACATGTTGACAATAATCCTGTTTTTACGATAGGAAAGCAACATTCTTTGCGGCAGACAGACACACTGAATCAGAGCAGCCTGGGTCCATGCTGATCCTGAGGTCAGCAGGCCATAAACTCATCTGACCTTTGGTTACACATCTGTAAAATGAGCTGATGATATCAACAATGTCTCAGAATTGTTGAATGCCATCGCTGCAAATGCACCTCGGGTGTTCACCACTTGTAGAGTGCTTCACATGAATAAATGAGGTGACATAGGACCATGTACACAGGGGCATGTGCAGAGTAGACTGCAGCCTGTCAGCTGGGACTAGTGTTTCCAACTGGCACGTCACCCAGCCCACAGCATCCCACACCATCCCATATAAAAAGAGTCATTTGGAGAAGTAGATTTTAATTTTAATGTTGCATTTTCTTTGTGTATGCTCACACACACAAGTATATGCATGCACTTATTTTTATTATTCCTTATTTAAAAATAATAATAAAAGGCAACTCACAGACATGCTGACCACATTCAAAGTAAAACCACATCTAGAAGATCCAAAGGCAGAAGGCCCTGTCGCTCTAGTGGCCGTGCCGGCTGGAGGTGAGCCAGACCATAGGGGCCGGGCGTAGGCAGCAGGAACAAAGTTGGAAGGCCTGTCAGTGAGATGACTCATGGTGCCCATTAGCTACAAACAGACACTGTGTTTCCTGGAGCTCAGCCACACCTGGTCCTGGAAGAAGAGAGGGATACTCACCCCTGGGCTCTCACCAAGAGGCCATACCATGTGCTGACCACACACCAACTTCCCTGTAGTCACGGCAACCAGCTGCCAAGGCCTTCCTCCCAGGCAGGGCATCCAAGACAGGCAGAAGGCCTGGCCACCAAGAGCCTGGCTCTCACTGCCTTGCTCACCCAGTGCTGGGTGGCCATGCTTAGGGCCTGAAGATGCAGTTTCCTGTCAGAGGGAGAGCTGGCCTGGGTGTCCTGCAGATGGATGTCCGTGGGCAGTGTGGCTCTCAGAGACTAGTGGGCTAAGTCATGGGGGTGTCGTCATAGTCTACAGTCCTCTCTGAGCTCTCAGAGGCCTGCCCACATGCACAGTGCCCTTTGGTGCTCAGTTTTCTTACACATAGGCATACATTATTTTCCTTAATTTAAAGAATATATGTGTATATATTTATTTCTGATTATGTAAGAAATACGTAATGAAATCCTTTTATAAAGGGATAAAGGCAGTGATCTAACCTTTAGGGGAAAACCAGAATCTTGCAGTTTCTTTCCCTGGACTCAGGCCAGGACATAGTCTCTGCCGTGAGTGGTGTTGAGTGTGTGTGTTTACAGAAAGAGCAAGGGCCAGGTTCAGTCTGCTCAGGCTTCTGTGACACATCACCCTGTGTGAGCACCTTAGCACACACATCCTTCTTGTGGTGCCAGACACTGCGTGTCCCAGATCCAGACACTGCATGTCCCGGTGCAGCAGAATGGCTTCCTGGGAAGGGTTCTCCTTCCACCTTGCAGACAGCCGCCTGCTGGATGTGTGCTCTCATGGAGGAAGTGCCAGGCTCTTCTCACACTGGCAGGTGCTCATCCCATCCTAGGATCTGTACTTCATGACCTCATTAAACCCACCCCCAATGCCATCACATCTCGGGTGAGGGCTTCAGTGCCCACCTAATGAGGGCAGAGACCTTTGTAGGAACTGAAGCTGGCAAAGTTTGTTCTTTTTGGATTTCTGGCAAATTCTGTTTGTGTTATAGACATTTCCTTTGATTTCTAGTTTGGGAAATTTTTTAAATCAAGAATATAGTTTTCATTTAATGCTCCTTGGGGGGTATCTTATGAGTCATTTTTCCCCCTTTGACTTGTCAGTTAGACAGTTGCATTTTTCATTGCTGAGTCATTTTTCCATTCTACTGGGTTTGGTTGTTAAATACCTTATTTAGAATTTTTGTGCCTTTTTCATGAGTGAGTTTGTTGTGAATTTGAGAGTATCAATTGTGTCTTAAGCCTGACCAGCCATGAAGGAATATTGATTGCATTGAACCGTCAGCGCTGAGGAGGACAAGGTATCATGGACGCTCCCAGGTAATGTTCTAAGGCCAGTGATCTCAGAGGGAACAGCAGTTTTCATTGTGTGTGCTGATTACAGAATCAACATATAAACCTTACTGGCCTTAGAGTAGAAAGCTACTGCTGTATCGAAGAGAAGTAAATTGTAGAACTAGAATGTTTTTGACAATTGACTTTTAAATCCCATAGAGAATTTTTATTTTCTCGTTGCTGGTTTTTATTGCAAAATCTCTTCTATAAATCAGCTGCTTTATAGCCTGTGACCAAACCTAGACCACCTGCGCTGTTGCCTGGAGATGGCGAATGGGGGAGCAGGGAGACCTCCTGTTGCACACAGACCCCGCAGTATTGTGATGCGTTACAAGGGGGCGTTCAAGGTCAAGTGTCAACCAAACAATTAAAAGACTCCACACTGTGGCAATCAATAGGATAATGACCTGGTGGTTTTTCTTGGCAACACATTTATTTCTCAGGGCGTGTTTGTGTGCCCCTCTCTGTGGAATACTATGGTCAGAATTATAGAAAATAACTTTATTCCTCTGTAAAGCCAGGAAACTGAGCTGGGCTATCATGAAATTCTATTTGTTATTGATAGGAGAGATCGTTATGGGCAATACGTATTCATGTATAAACCAAATATACATGTGTATACAAAGCTTTTAGAAGGGATTTACAGTGACACCGAATAGATTCACTTTCTGGAAATAATCAAGCCCAACTTTCTCGGAAGCGGATTTCTGGAACTGAAAATTTTGCCAAAATTACAAAGCCGATCTGGGGGTACAAAGGTCCTAAACCCACACACCTTCCCTGCCAAGTCCTGTGGTTTTTCTATAAAAGAAATAGCATTCAGATTTTATTTCAGCATCTATTTCTAGTTCATCACACATGTCAGAAATTTATATTAGTATTAACCATATTAAAATAAGTAAGAGAACTAGAATAATCTAAAATTAGGATTTTAAATCAAAGAAAAAGAAAGGACTCTGTCAATTAGACCTTGAATACGACTTTTAGGACCAGAGAGTGTTCTGGAGAAACGGCCCATGACGCTCCCTTTCTCCTGGAGGGAAATCGCCTGTTTCCCTCACTCCAGGCCCTGAAAAATATCCTTTCCTGCAGACATTAGCACCTTCCTCTGTGTTAATTTCTTAGATTCCTTTTACAGTTTTATTTCTGCCCTTGGTCAGAAAGCGTAGGCACTACTGCCCTGGGTGAGTAGAGGTCTCCTGGTTTTGTATCTGCCCCTAATGCACAGGCACACACACCCGCACTTCTAGGGCAGAGAGGCGGAGTAGCCAAGCAGCTGTCACTGCCCACGTCATCTCGAGGCCATGAGGCCCTTCGGGGTTCAGACAGAGAAATGGAGAGGTTTCTGTGCTTATAAGGTGACCGCTCCTCCTTCCTCACTCCCTCCATGAAGGACTGTTGTGGGCCCTTTCCAGAGAGGTGCTAGACCCTATCAGGAGCATGGAGAAATGGCAGTGGTAGATCAGAGGGCATGACACTCTACCTGCTCCTCCTCACTGCCCTGGGAGTCCGCAGTGCAAGGGCTTAGACTGGGAGTCCCGGAGTGCAGGGGCTTAGACTGGGAGTCCCAGTGTGCAGGGGCTTAGACTGGGAGTCCCGGAGTGCAGGGGCTTAGACTGGGAGTCCCAGCGTGCAGGGGCTTAGACTGGGAGTCCCGGAGTGCAGGGGCTTAGACTGGGAGTCCCGGAGTGCAGGGGCTTAGACTGGGAGTCCCGGAGTGCAGGGGCTTGGAGTGGCTCCTCAGGACCTGGCTATGGGGTTTGAGCCTCTGGTTAAAAAGTCAGAACTCACCATGGGTGCCCAGCCTGCAGACACCAGGTGCCCAGTCCTGGTCCTGTTGGATATGGGCCCTGCCCTTCTGACCTCACCTGCCCTTAATTCCTTAGAGGCCCTTACAATTCCAAACAGCCATGCTGGACGTTGAGGTATCCACATGAGCATGTGGGAGGAAGTGGTTCAGTCCACAACACCCCAAATCCTAGAACCCACCCAGGCCTGGAAACCCTGTGAGTCCCCAGCACTGCCACGTGGCCCCTCAGGCTCGGAGCCCACACCTTTACCTAAGCATGCACTGCAGCAACCAGCTTTAAGTTATTATGATCAGTGATGCTTAAAGTTGTGTCTGACTCAGTAAAAGTACTTGAGTAATATCCCATCATCTGTACACTTGTGGCATTCAGACCCCTGGGAAACCCGTCTTTCTACGATGACCGGGCTCTGGAATAACTAGCTTCAGCTTTTGACCACGTGCTCTTTCTACTGTGTGAATTGCCCTAATAAAATATTTTTTCATAAAAAACAATAAATGTGTTTTGGGGCTTGAATTTATGACCTTCCCTGATTGGAACATTGTCGAGGCTATCATTCCTTATGTCCATACTGTCCACTGATGGTAGGACAGACGGTTTGAATTCCTTAATGTGAAGAATCTCACAGAACAATTCATGAACTGCATAAAATGAGATGTGTAAGTCCTGATAGTGTCCCCGACCCACTGCTGTTCACCCGTGGAAGGCAGAGCCCCTGGTAGACATCCCATGAGTCCTGTATGTCACTGGTCATTCCTGCATGTGGTGGGAGCCAGAATCATACCTGGCACTGCTCAGGAATCCCTGGGTTTGTGTGTGGACAACCAGGAAAGAAGACTGGACTAGGGGCTAGAAGCACAGGTTTCAACTGGCTTGCCTTGCCCTCCCCTCCTTAGGAGGGGACACTGCCTGGAGTCTGGGCTCTGCCTGGCCATGTCCTCCCCTTCTCCCCCGCCCATGGGCAGATGGAGGAGCACACTTTGCTCCCTGCTGGGGCCTCTGGTGCCAGGAGGCTGTGAGTGGGGTGCACAGGCCTGGGAGGAGTGGGAGGTGGTGCAGCTGCCCCTCTAGGTGCGGTCAGGATGCCACCAGCCACATCAGAGAAGCACAGTGTCCCATGGTGCCCTGTGCCAAGAGCAGCCTGTGTTGGTGCCCAGCAGCTCAGGAAGCCTTTTGGGGGTCCCTAAAGCAAGTAGAAGCTAGAAAATGAGGATGGTTTTAAAAGCCACCAGAAACATAAAAAACAGCATGGAAAAGTTCATCGGGAAACAATGAACTGCGTAGAACGGCCAAGGAATTCCGTCCTGAGAGGGAACCTTGCTGGCTTGCTCTTGGGAAGCAGCCCTCCTGCTCTGGAGCCGAGTGGTAGGTCTGCCCTGCCGCGGTCTCTGTCTCTTATTTATTTACTTGTTTATTAGTCTACCCTCATTTTTTAATAATGAAAATTCATTCCACTATAGCCACCTTAAGTATACATTGTTCTGTCTGAATGAACTTTTAAAATTACTGTCTGCAGTCATAGTCATTGCAGCATTTCCCTACCCAGTCATCCCTCCTGTCTCTAGAAGCTGCTATGAGCCAGCATGGGCTGGTGAGAGAGGGTGTGGAGGCGTGTGCGCACACTGGCCCATGCAGAGATTGCGGTGCCCATGGCATGTGGGGGCTGGCAGTGGGCCCTCCCTCTGTCCCCGAGTGTCCTCCTGCAGCTGCACTTATGAGTTGGTGGAACACAGAAGCCACTTGGTATCATCTTAGTCTGCTCCTGCTGCCACAGCCAGACACCTGGCTGGGCAGCAGAAACCACAGACGAGGCTTCCTCTGGGGAACCCTTCCAGTGCTGGGGCTGGAAGTCCATGGTCAAGGTTCTGGCAGATTTGGTCTGGTGAAGACCTGTTTCCTGGTTCACCGACAGACAGCACCTTCCTGCAGGGTCCTCATGTGGCAGAGAGTGATTGGAAGAGAGAGGGTGAGAGCAAGAGTAAGAGAGAAAGGGGACAGGTGCACACAGGCCATCTGGGCTGTCCAGCCCAAGGGCACTGGTCCCACTCGGGGCGCCACACTCATGATCTCGTCACCTGGGGATGAGGATTTCACCGTATGAGTCTCAGCCTGTGACAGACAGACTGCACGTTCTTAATTTGACATTAAGCCCGTTGCAGGCAAGTGACGTGCCGATGGGACAGTAAAATTACTGAAGAGTGCACTTGTCTAACCAGCTTTGACAGTATCTCCCAGAGTCAGAATAGGGTGTCCTTTCTGCACACCCTGAGGACTCACACTGTCATTTTGTGTCCTGTAAGGAAAGGGGGTGGCCTGAGGGCTGATGGGGGCAGGCACTGCTCCACACACTGTAACTGTAGTAGCGGACTTAGGCGATCAGAACAAGCCCGTGGTGGTTCCTCAGACCATTTCCAGTGAAGGAAATTGAGGCAACTAAGGAGGATGGAGGATTTCCCAGACAGGTGTTTGGTGGGCTGGGCTCACATCTGGGAATTCTGGCCCCAGAGCCAGCCCTGACCTGAGTCATGTAGTGTTTCTGTGCTGTGTTTTCATGCGCTTCATGTTTTAAAGCAATGCTTTTATTCTGTTCAAGCTTCGTAACCTTGCAGCCATCAGCTAGTGAGAACTGTCCTATTTCCATGACAGGGAAGCCAAGGTTCAGACCGGCATGTTGCGTAGCTAGCCCGCAGGTGGAGGTCAAGGCCTCCCTGCACTTCCTGCTCCCACACTTGGAACTGTGTTGCTGGGGAGACTACACCCTTTCTGCTCCCAGCGAGGCTTTGTGCCTTGTCTCCAGCTTCCCTCCATCTGGGAGGTGACAGGAGGGCAGGTGCACCTACTTGTCCCCTGTGCAGGCTCTTCTGGGTCCCTCTTGCCCCAGGGCATTTATTCCCCCCAGCGGTTGGCTCCAAAGTTCAGCTCTTTTCTCACCTCCAAGAACCATGGTGGGGGCCAAGTTCTGAACTGCTCTCAGGGGTCCTATGTTCAGCCATCCTCAAACTCATGGTGCACTTGTCTTACCCGGGCTCTGACAGTATCTCCCATAGTCAGAAATCTTGCCTCTTTCTATTTAAGTTTTACATCCTTTTCATTTAAGATGTGTCAGGAATGTTGCTTGACATTATTTGGCCTGTCTTTGTGGGTCAGGTCAGACCAGACCTCTGCCGTGTGCTATGGACAGGCTGGTGGAGATGCCTGTGTGGGTAGCTTTCCATCGGTTGGGGTGGTCTGGGCTGGGGGCTTCTGCATGGAAAGCTTCCTGAAGGACGTTTGGGGCGATCAGGTGTGATTAAGGAAAGATTTAATTTTAATTGAGGTTTGAAAGTTAACGCTTTTTAAATTAAATCATTTTAAATCCCATAACTGAATTTCCCAACAAAGTATAATTTGAGCTAAAGAAACCCAACAAGACGTGATTTCTTCTGTGCTTTATAAAGGTTGCTATATGGCTTGTGGCTCAGGACACATTGGTGTTCAGAAAAAAGCCTGTATTAGAGAAAAACAAAGAAAACCCGTGTCACATCATTGGTGACACAGCCAAAGGGGCTGTTTCCTACATGGCTGCTGGGCTCCAGATGGCTACAACCTTTGTGAGAGGTTACACCAGTTCTGGAATATTTTTCCTCTGGATATACCCAATGACATGGATATTTATATTATATGAGCAAAAATTTGGAAACAACCTTAAAGTTCTAAAATAAAAGCACGATAAAATGAATTCTGTATCAGAGCCTGGCAGCTCAGATCATACTTTTAAAGAATATTTAATAACGTGAGTAAAATGCTTAAGGTATAAAGGTAACTGAAAAATATATGACTCAAGGCTAAATATTAAATATTATTTATACGATGGGCTCTGATACTAATGTTTGTTTTTTAGATGACTTCTTTGTTTCTCTATACTTTGAAAAATACAATCCAACATTTTGGAAGTAACCTTATATTTTGAGTTTGTAATTAAAAGCATGCCCTAACAATTATATGTGGAAAAATTTATAAATTAATAGCTTATTTTGATTTAAAAATGATTTGGAAAAATATATTTTATATAAAAATATATATTAATATATTTTGCTATTTCCTAGGGCATTAAAATTACACTGCCTACAAATGTAATTTTTTTGCCATGACATTACAATTTAGATGATTGTCTTTCACAGGGAACATTTTCAAATATTTGGAATAGTAACTGCTTTTTAAATTTAAGAATCTGAAGATCGTTGAAGTTCTGAGAGGTCGGCGTATATACTTTTGTGTGTACTAACTGGATAATAAAATTGTGCATTGTAGGGTGGTTCACCAGTAGGTTGGTGGGTTATACAAAGTTTCCTTTCTTTTTTTTTTTTTTTTTTTCAGTTTTTGGCCAGGGCTGGGTTTGAACCCACCACCTCCAGCATGTGGGGCCGGGCCCTACTCCTTTGAGCCACAGGTGCCGCCCAAGTTTTCTTTCTTTGCTAAAGGAAGACTTACACTAAATAAGCCATGAGTTCTGAGCATTACATACCTGATAATTTTACATCTAAGAGAAAACCAGTCGCTAGGCTTCCTCCACACATCCCTTGGATCCAGAGATTGTCAAGGAAGTTACTAGAGAGAGAATCTGTGTGGAGAGATCAAACGGGAGCTGTGTCTCCCGTGGCTTTGAGAGACGGGTATTTATGAGTTATTCAGGCTGGTGAAGAAGGTCTTTTATAAAAGTGCCATAAGGAGATAAAACCTGGCATTTCTGCCTGTAGGAACTGAATAGAGCAGATACCGTGTCATGTTTTCCCCAGAACTGGTGAAAACAGGCTGGTGATTTCAGATGCTCACGCGTGAATGCCAGTGGGCTTCTGCCAGCCAGGGCAGAGCAGAAGGGGGCAGTGTGAGTTAGCAGGTGCCCAGGTGAGGGACAGGAGATTGGACAGTGGGAGGTGGAAGGGGCTTGGCTGGAGGTGGGGGTGCTGCATGGACGGGGATCGCTGGGATGGCCTCTCCTCTTCCTCCCGAGATGGTCTGTCCTGTCCTCAGAGATGTTCCTGGGGATAGTGGAGCTGCCCCAGGGTAAGACCTGCTTCCTGAGATTTGGTTTCCATGAAGGTCAGTGGGGGCATGAGGCGGCCATCTCCATGTGCCTGGCCTGGGGTTTGGGGTCCTCTCTCTAGGCCAATGTCCTCTCACTTGTGGTCGAGGAGAGCAGGGTCTCCTGTCCTCTGTCACTGTTCTCAGCACAAAGTGGTTACAGGATAAAATGGAAACTCCTCACGTTTCTGAAATGACAGGCAGGTCCTGCAGACACACTTGAGCTGGACTTCCTCAGTGGGACTTCTGCACGAACCTTGTGTGCAATCCTGGTGTCAAAATTCTGCCCTCTTGTCCTACCCTGTGACTCCCCGTCCCCCTAGTCTTAGCAGTAACAGCTCAACATTGGATTTCTCAATTTCTTTCCCAAAACCTACGAGAAGTTTATTTACTGAGTTGTTATAGCACTATGATTAGGAATTAGAGAAAGATCCCACACATTCAGGGTCCCTGTCACTGGGTCCTGGGCTCTCTGCCCTGCCTGAGGGGATGGTGGTGATTGTTTAGCAGGTGTCTGAGATCCTACCTCTGTATTCACATCCCCCCCCCCAGCACCCACCTTCTACACACTCTGAGGCCCTTGGCACCCTCTGTGCTCTGCTGTCTCAGACCTGGCCTGCCAAATGATGGCTAGTGGTCATACTCAGTCCTGGTAAGGGGCTCAGTCCCCTCTGAGCCTCCCCTGAGCACACCTGATGGAGGTGTCCTGCCGGATTTGGCTTTGTACTTCAGCTCCCAGCTGGGCACCAGCAAGACACCTGCTCATGCTATGAGCATCATAGCTGATGGGGAATGACCAGCTGCCTCCATGGGCATTCAGGACACCTACAGCGAGGGCAGCCTCCATATTCAGGACACCTGCAGCGAGGGCAGCCTCCACGGGGCCTCCTTGGAGCTGTGTTCCCAGCACCTCTGCTTTGTCCCTGTGTTCATGTCAGGTCCCAAATTCAGAATGCAGGTGATTATGTCTAGTGAATTAGGAGGGAGATCATGGAAGAACGAAGATGAGGGAAAGGAGAGAGGACACGCTTTCCAGCAGAGCCACCCCCGTGAGGACAGTGGGCGTCAGCGACACTCTGGAAATGGGGAACATGGCCTAAGGAGGGTTGAGAAGAAAAACAAGTTGGGGCAAAATTACTGTTTCGGGGCTAGGGGAGGTTGTGGCACAAAATCTGGCAGCTTGTGTTTTAGGAGGAGTATGTGAGCACAGCCGGGAGCTGTGGTCCGGCAAGAGCGAGATGACAGCAGTGAGTCCCCTGGTCACTTTGTCCAGGCCTCTGTGTTTCTCCCCAGCCTTTGTGTGACTTTGACCAGACATTGCTATTTCCACCCTGGTGATCCATGAATGTAAAGGATTCTCCTCTTACCTGCCTTGGTACCTCTCAGTCTCGGCAGAGAATCATCTGTTTCAATCTGAACGTTTCCAGATAATTGGGGTCATGTTATCTGGAAAGGGAAAAAACCCGGCTTTTGGCATTGACTGTGCCTAAATCAAAACTTGTCTCTAAAAGCAGTTTAGTCAGGCTTCTAGATAACATATGGCATGCCTCTTTATAGTTGTTGATTTAATTAGCTTGAAACATTTTACGGTTCCTCTTTCTGTGTCATGTGTACAGTAGGAAGCCTGTTGCAGGGTGGATTATTCCATAGCATCTCTCCCCCCATGGGCAGATTCCAGGGAGATGTTCTAGGAACATTGCTGTATCCAGTGCTGAGTCAATTAACCTGCTTTTACCATCTTAGTCTGTTTTGCAACAGCATTGAGTGAAAGTCACAAACCAGTACCTTCAGCCTTTCACAGGCGCATCAGAATGTGAGGAGTCTGAGGAGGCTGATGCATTAACATCAGGGCCTGCCCTGCTTCTCCAGACCATCAACATCATTGTAATGTCATTAGCTCTGCTTAGTGGCAGACATTTGCCATCCTAATTATTAAGAAACACAGTGTAATGTTTTGCAGATCTCATTTCAATGATAAAATTTCACCAAATAAGGTCTTGACAAATGTATGGAGTACTTTCCTCCAGACAGATGTTAGAGACATGAAAATATGGACTAGACCGTATATAAAGGGTTCCATCTTCTCCCTCTTCGTAGGGAGTGCAGTGATCCTATTTTCTAATATTTTTCTTCCTTTGTGTTTTTTTCAAAAATAATTTTATTAAAGGAAAGCATAAACAAGGGAAATAAATAAGCAAGCAAGCAGAAAAGAGAGATAATAAAAATTTGCATGCTATAGATACACACAGATACTAAGCCAGATGGTTTCATTCAGATATTTTAAAGATCGAATGCCTCACGGTGATGCAGGGGTAATTTTAAATGACTATGAAGTCATTCTGGCAAGGAAAATGCATAGCAAAGCAAAGGATACTGCTGTTAGGTTCAAAGAGACCGTGTCCCTGCCCGGACCCTGGCTTATCCTCTCTCCCACGACAACGGAGCAGCCAGGACCCACTGAGCAGGTGCTCACATGTGCCCCCAAACAAATGTATAAGAACATTATTTCATTTGAATGCTCCTCTATTCTAAGGGGTCACAGTAATAGGTGCTACTTCTAATGTAAATTATTTGCACATAAATTATTTTTCTTATTCAAAGACAAGGCAAAGAAATTAATCAGAACAAAACTGAGTAAGAGACTTAAATTTTAATTTCTCTTTTCTGCTTGCTTGTTTCTTTCCTTCTTTCAACACAATCTCAAGAAAAGACAAACTCATCATCTGTGAAAACCCCAACCATCTGCATCAGGGCAAGTCCAGGGCAACATGAAAGGTGCTCTGGTGGCTGTAATCTTCTTCCTTTTGAATGTACGAGAGCAGCGCATTATTTTCTAAAGTTGAGGAATCCATCATTTATCTCATCCGTCCTTATTATTATGGGGAAGGTGGTGCCTGTGGCTCAAAGGAGTAGGGCGCCAGCCCCATAAGCTGGAGGTGGCGGGTTCAAACCCAGCCCTGGCCAAAAAAAAAAGAAACTCTTATTATTATGGGGAAACATCCAGTTTAGAAGAAGGCCACGTGCTCCACCAAGATGCTTCACCTACCCCTCCGTGTTTGAATACGGCAGGTTATAGGTGAGAAACCAGTGTGCAGGGGTCCCTGGCTGGAATGGGCAGCCACGGTGTGAGTGACCTCAGGGGGCCCTGCACCCTTTGGACGTTTTAATTCCAGCAGCCATTTTGGTGCCTCTGCATCTCCTTCCTTTAGTATTTTTGTGTTACCTTGTCCCAGAAGATTCTGAGTCAACAAGGATGGTGGTGTTGTTCTTTTTCTCGCTGTTCCTAACTGCTCTCTGGTGAAGTGTACATCTGGCCACCTTTCAGTCGGCCTCACTTTGTGTTCCTAAGTGGAGACACCCCAGGACGTAGTGTGTTTCTCCTTCGGGAGCATAAAGGTTAACATCTGAACCTGCATCCAGCTAGCTTCCCTTGGGACGCCTGCCATGATCGGGGGAAGGTGTCCTGCAGATTCAGGAGTGACCCAGCAAGGGAGGAGAAGGGGCAGGTGCGTCTGGGACCAGGTGTTCATGGGGAGTGTTCGGTTACAGTGTGAAGAAGGATGTGTAGGAAAAGCAGAGGGTGAAGGGAGGGGACAAATTCAGAGACTCCCCACTGGTATGTGATGTAAACACACTCACACATCAGGCTCAGTGTGTGGGATTAACAACAGCAGCATCTCATCCAGGAAACATTTCAGACCCCAAATCTTGAGGGTGCTGGCCTCTCCCTGTAGAGAGAGACCAGCTACAGCCACAGACCTGTGTCCAAGGAAGTGGGTTATGCACCGTCCCGACCTGATGCCCCTGCTCCCACATCAGGAGGACCACCTGGGCTGCCGGGCTGAGCCGTGGCCAGGGCTTCCCAGGGGCTCCGCAGCTCCGTAGCTCTGTGTATCAGTGAGGAGGGGAGTAACTTCGTTGGCTGCTGGGGTTTCAGTCGGTTGTAAATGGCCCTTTCTGTGTTTATGCTTCCACATTTGGGCAGGATGCTTCTGCCCTTGCCGAGAGTTGAACCAACGTCACAAGTTGGCTGGTGTTGGGGTGAGGCTGTCAAGGACTGTCCCTTTGACCCTGCAGCATGGGGCCATCTGTAGATCAAGACCACAGAGTGTGTGTTCGGGGGGCCTGAATGTTGGCCTGCGTCTCACCAGGGAAAGCCAGGACCTTCCACCTTTAGGAAAAGCATCCTCATCGGCAGCTCATTCACACTCTTTTTTTTTTTTTAAATCATTAAATGATAGCTGTATACATGGTTTTGTCGTGAGCCAGGTTCTAGGTGTGTGCTGGGTGACATTCAGGGTCACTGTGCCTCTCCTGACTTCTGAATTCAGTGACACTGTCTTTTCTAAACTGAGCACATTTTCAACTGAATTAAGTTTCTGTTTTAGAGAAATGATTCTGAGGTAAGATCTTATGGTGAATTTCACTGTTTTCAAGGCAGTTTTATCAGCCCTTTACAAGCTCATGGACACAGCCCTAATGGGCAGGCGTCAGGGGGTGTCAGGGGTCACGTCTGTCCTATGCCTGGGCACACCACTCACTGGCTTGGACCCTGTCACACTCATGAGATGATAATGATATGGAGGGCAGGATTTAAGCTAAAGCAGCATCAAACCTGACCTCACCCATCTCTGTGTGTTACAGGTGACCTCTGTCACACACAGGGATACACATACATGTAGATGTACACCGCACACAGAGACACACATACACACACTCATATACAGAGACACTCACGGACACAGATACAGAGAAATTCACAGAGATACACACGTATACAGAGAGACACACGAACATAGATGCACACGCAGTGCACATACAGACACACACACGAACATAGAGATATACATCATACACACAACACACAGGAAGAAAGACATGTACATTGATATGCATGCACACATGGACACACACAGGACACGTGCACAGACACAGACACACAGGACATGTGCACAGACACACAGACACACACAGACACACAGGACACGTGCACAGACACACACGTTCATTTGCCATGAACTCCTTTAATTTTATGACAACACTGCAGGTATCATCTAGGAAAGTGGTTCCCCAGGGCTGGACACCTGGAACCCCCCAGGTATCTGCTGAGACCCTCCTGGATTCCCCGAGGGGAAGGCATTTTTAGACACCACTTAAAGGGATTTATTAGCATTCCCCATATCAAGGGTTTGATGTCAGTCCTGTCTGTCCTGCAGGGTGGAGATAACCCTCCTTTCTCTAACCCATGCTTGTTTTTTTGCTTTTTGTCACTACGTTGAAACTACTGTGCAAATAAGCTTTCATTTGTATGCACAGCATCTTAGTACATAGTCACTAGGTCACAAACTCACTGTGGGAGAGAAACTGATTAAAGCACAAGTTTTTATTAAGGCATGCGCGCATACACAGAGACGCCATTTGAGCCCACACTGAGCAGGCTGTTGCCATCCCCTGCCCACTGCCTCGGCCACACAGTTCCACATGCTGGGGACACGGCTGAGCTGTGGTTGAGACACTCAGATTCCAGAAGAAGCAGGGAGGATAAGGAAGACCACAGTTGGCCTCCAGACACATCCATGCTGTGGCTCAAGTGGCTTCTGCTGGCCCCACTATCTGCAGCTGAGTCACGTGGCCACATCCAGCAGCTGGACACTTAGCAAAGCCCTTTGTTTTCCAGCCAGCTGAAGGCTGGTGTCTGTGCCCGACTGTGCTGCTGAGGAGCAGGAGAGGTGATGACACTGGGGCTAGCCGGCCTCTGTCTCTCACTGCCCTGTCTGGGTCTGGCCACTGCCTCCCAGGTCCTGGGTCAGGAGCACTGGTGCAAGGCTTTCTCTATTCTTTTCACCCAGGCACATCAATCAAGGATGCCGGTGGCAGTCCTGACCTCTCTGTCACCACCTCCCCTGTGCACACATCCAGCTATGAACGCTCCCCTGAGTACCACGCCCTGCTGGGTATTCAGGGATTTAGTCAGCATCCTCAGGCCCTCTCTGGCTTGCCAGGGTAGCACGTTCATGTCACTGGGCCCTTTCCAGCCTCTGTCACCCTCCCTTACCTTGCGCCGTCTTCCAGGGTTTGCTGTCTTGCAGGAGGACAGTGCCCTTTCCCTTACAGGACACAGACAGGGATGCGTCCACGGGTTCCCACCCCCAGCACCGCCATCAGGGAGTCCTCCCAACTTTCCCCTAAAATAGCTGTGCCGTGTGCCGTTTCCGACCTTTCTCACCCGTGGGGCATCCTCAGTCAGGAGCTTCTCCAGGGCTCCGCCAGTGTCCAGCAGCCCCAGAGCCACCCACAGCAGGGGCCACTGTCATGCAGCTGCTGTCACTCTGTGCCCTGGTGCCGGAAACCTTGCGATAATGGTCCTCCTCCCCCAACCCCACAGAGTTAGCCTCAGGAAACTGCCTTCCCTTTTACTGCGAGGGGTCAGGCTGTTTATCTTACTCATAGTTTCCACAGACCAAAGGGGAAAGAAGCCATTGTCATTAATCCAGGGGAGCATGGGGAACCTGCCAGAAAGGTCCAATGACTCATTTGCAGGAAGGGAAGACAGAGCTAGTGGAGCTTCCCATAGATGGTTCTGTGAGGGGAGCATCACCCAGCCGGGGCCATCTGCGGCTGCCACATCCTCGGGGTCCCCGGTGCTCTTGGGTGGAGTCCAGTAGTTCTTCAAGACATTGAGGGCCTCACAGTTCTGCCTGCAGGCACCTGCCCTGCCTCTCAAAACTTCCTTGAGGACTCTGCACAGTACATGCCTTGCCCGACTCTGCCTCGGCCCTGCACCCCCTGCCCCAGCAACAGTGAGACCAGCAGGCAGCTGTATGTCTCAGGCTGTTCTGAGTTGTGGACCCCTCCAGGAAAATTTACTATAGAAAAATGATTTTGAAAATTGTGATAAAATAATGATAGGTTCTGAATAAAACTCACACAAGACAACCTAACACAAGTGTCAGCTATTGATGTGTGCCTGGCTCCTCGCACTTTAAACAGCTCTTTCAAAGCACTGTCACGTTCCAGTCAGAGAGGAGACAAGAGTCTCGTGCCACTGAGCACGTGACATCCAGCACCATGGCAGGTGCATCTGCAGTCTGTCTCCTTTAGTTTTCTGGGCAACCCCTATATGTTATATTAAAAGTTATTGTCCACATAGAATTTTGGCTGCAGTGATATATGAAGCTACACCAGAGATAGATTCCAGTTTTACAGATGGGACCATGAGTACCAAAGAGACCAAGTTACTCTCTAAGCTGGTGGAGCCTCGGAGCAGGAAAGCTGCAGTTCACAGAGGTCAGCCTATGTGTTTTCCTGACAGGCCGCACTGCTGGGCATTCACAGCTGTTTGACTGAACCCGTGTTTGGTCAGTCTAAATCTGCCCCTTAAAGTAAGCTGTGTGATGATTTTGTGGCTAATGTAACTTTTTCAATTTTTAAAAAGAATGTGAAGAGTTGCCACTGTTATGCTGCATTACACTGGGAAAGAAGATATCATCTCGTTCTGCACGTTCACACGTCTGTGCGTGCAAATACACAGACGAGTATCTTATTGTTCCCTCAGAATACAACGTGTGTCAAGATGTTTTATTTACTTAGATTTGAGAATGCCAGATTTCACCTTATCCTTGATTTACAATAAGTATCACTATACTTTGAATAATTTGGGTTATTAATTAATACGTAATTATACATTTCCAGGGGTGTGTATGAGTGGCTTTCTAAAACTGACATTTTTATATTTAGAAATTACTTTTTGAATGAATTTGGAAAATGACAATGAAACGATTGGCTTTATGTAGAACCTACTCCATTTTTATGCCTTTAAACCCACAAACTACAGTTTGTGGTTTGCCATTCGTGAGCCGCACGAGGTAACGAGCCTTGTTGATGCTGGCGGCTCAGAATCATACAGACCCCTTAACGTTTCTGTTGGTGACTCTGTCCTCGTGGACGACTGTAAAGTCTGTTTTCTTGTGTATTAATCACTTTAGTGGGATCCTTACCTTCCATTTTCCAAAGGACATGACCCATGGAACTGAAACTGACTAAAATCAAAGGGAACTTGCGTGGACTGATCCTGTTCAAAGGTACGGAACTTTCTATACATTTCACTTTTCTTTTATTTCTACAAAGATGAGGACGCGTACCTGTTAGCATTGAGTGCAGACGCGGGTTTTGTCGTTGAACCCCTTTAAGGGATTTGTATGATTTTTAAGAAGATATCCGATGTAAAAATATACAGAAAATATCAAGGTGCCTAAATTTAGTTGATGCTATTGTAAATTTCAGGAAATGCTTTTTGGTTCTTGTTAGATCAGTGAAGTCAAATGACTTCTTTATGCATCTCAGGTGTCCTACATTATTTAGTCTGTTAAGGAAACTGTTGCAATTAAACAAAACTGTTGCGATTAAACAGTGTGAACAAAGGTATCAGGAATAATGAATGTGACTTTTAGGAAATTATTTACCGCCAGAATTGGTTCATCAAGTGAGAGTGAAAACAGTGGAGAGCCCAGGCTGCTAAGGTGTGCTGCATATCCACAGAGCAATCTGTGCACAGTTGCCAGAGTTCATGTCAGAGTGCTGCACTTGGGCTGTGGACGACACTGGCTGTGCACAGCAGTTAGATAACGCATGAACCAGTGCACTTTTTTGTGTATTGGATTTCTCTGTCCATATTTGTATGAGACAGAAAAAAATACCTTCACTGATCAAAAGTAGGAACAGTAGGCTACCCGGGCCATTTTAAATACATTCTCATTCTGCATATGGCCATTGCAGTTATCTGGCACTCTGGTCATGTGATTTCAATTGCAAATTGAAAAATTCCGGTGAAGTATTCAAGGAACTAGTGAAAACTTGCTCTGTGTTTATTGGTTGAGCAGCTAAATGAGATTAAACAAAGCTGCAGCATCAGTGTCTGCAGATCCCCCAACCTGCCAAGAGCCCAGTTTCACCACACCGACTTTGGGCCTTCAGGGCTGCTCCCGCCTCCCTGTTGAGGTTAAAGTGGAATTAAACGTGAGTATCTCCTCAAGTGCTTGGGATGCTGGGGGTGGCACAGAGACAAGGTGATGCTGCCCATGGGGCGGGGCTGTTTCTGTGCCCTGCCAGGACAGTGCTCCTGTCCTGCAGCCCAGAGCTGACACAGCTGGCCCAAGCATTCTGGATCATTCTCTCACTGTTGCACACTGCCTGGCACGATGACATTTAGGCTGCTATTTAGAAAACACCCGCTTTTCAACTTGGCAGAAACCTGTCCAGAGCATGACATCTTCGATCTGTGTTTCTGGTGGTTCAGTGATTTGTGGGTACTGCACCCATCCTCTGGGTCTTTGTTCTTGGCAAAGGGCAGCCTTTAGCCCCAGGCCTCAGGGCAAGAAAGAGACAGCCTCTGCCTGGGTTTCCTGGGTGTGTGTGGGCATGCGCAGAACTTTCTCTAGCTGCAGAGATCCTGTATTATAGACAGACAAGGATACAGCACTTTTTTTTTTAACTTTGTATGCCTTTATTTTATGCATGTTATTTTGCCAGTTTCATGGTAACAATTTAGTTCTTCATACAGACCCTAGAAGAGATGCTGGCTTTAGTCAGGCTCCAATAGTTTTTACTTAAATTTGTGTGCTTAATAAAGCTAACTCTAGGACAGTGAGGATCGTAAAGTCAGCATGGTGCAAATTAAAAAGCAGGACGCCGCGCTGAGCCCTGAGCCGAGCCACAGCAAAGCCTGTCAGGAAAGCCATGTGTGCAGGTTTTCTCCACCTTGAAGACCAGGTCAGGGCTGTTTTCAGTCTGGTTGTGTTTGTTGTTTGAATATAATTCCAGCAATCAGGTAAGTGATGAAGACTGGGACTAGTCTGTGTTTTCCACTCAGCTATGGCAGAAATAGCCAATCAAGACGCTGGTGGATGCATTCTCTAATTGTATAGTATTTTATTTGATTTATTTATAAGCAATTTGTTGCCAATGATATTTAAAGAAGTGATAAGATACTTAGCCTATTGTAGTAGATTTAGTTTTATGGGTATTATCACTAAATTATCAATAATAATAAATTAAAAAGCAGGTCTTACATTTATTAACAGTTTGCATTATGACAAGTTGTAAAGACACCATATCTCCCACGAGGCAGATGTTGTCACGGGTAGCCCCATGAGCTCACTTTTATTTTATTTTATTTTTTTATTAAATCATAGCTGTGTAAATATTCTATGTAGACTGACCATCATGGCCCCAAGGTCTGAAAGGCAACAGGTGTTAACTGAGCATTGAATGGAAAGGCAGGTGTGTCAGGGGCAGGATGAAAGACCTCCCTGATCAAAGGCTCCCTCTGCAGCAGAGATCAGAAAGCTTAGAGTCAGTAGAGGTCTCAGTGATCTTGCAAACGGCCTGAGTGAGGGACAGAGTCCCACTGGGCTGCGTGGGCGCCAGGCACAGGGCAGGGACCTCCCTTCAGACGTACTTCTGACTCCACAGTGAAAGCCTGATGCCCACCCTGAGCAGGGCAATCTCTGCTGCCGTTTGCAGGCTCTGCCTTACTACAGGAGTTCGCCTTCGCCTGAGGTGGCATCAGCATTGAAATGTGTTAGGGTGTGAACAACTGTGAGGAGTGAAGCCTGCACCACAGATCAAACTCAAGAATCTGAGTCTCTGTTTCCGAACACTTAGCATCCAGCCCCGGGCAGACAAATGAACCGCTCCAGCGAGGGGAGACCCATCCGTGGGCTCCTGGTGGAGGCCATGCTGGGCTCCATGGAGGCACCTGTGTGTTTCTCAGAGTGGCTGCCTGTGTTCACGGCCTCAGTGTGCTGGACGCAGCAGGGACCACAGTGGAATAAGACAGGCCGCCTTCCCTGGGGTTTATGAAGAGGGATAAATGCAAAGTCAGGTGTGTGCCACAACTTCCCGGGGCCCTGCGCTGAGAACTCAGTTCCAGGCCTCTCCCAGATGTTTCAGACCACAGTCTCCAGGGGAGCGCAGAGCCTTCTTGGGGAGCCCCAGGTGGCCTCCGTGGGCCTCATTCCATTCAAGTCTGTAAACCAGTGGGTGGGATTCCACAAGCAGGAGGCAAATGGGAGGAGACTTTCCCAGAGGAACCAAACTGAAGATAGGTCGGCAGCTCATCTTAGTCTCATACTGAATGTAGAACGCAGTTATTCATTTATGCATTTAGCAAATATTTGCACAGACTGTGTCCCGGAGTCTGTGTAGGTGTGTCTAAACCCATTAGACATTTGTTTCTAGCAGTATTAAATTCAGCAGTGGCTAAAATACAACACACACTGATGATGGGGGTATCTTAGATGCAGGAGGAAGGAACGTTTTTTTCAATAAAGGAAAACAAATCAATTACAGCAGTCTATTTCCTCTTGTTGAGAAAACACATGCAACTCGCTTGCGTTGTTAAGAATAGAGGCCATGAATACAGGAAAAAATGAAGCCCGTTTTTAAATTATCAAAATCTAAGCTACATAATAATCTAGTAGGTGCAAATTACATTTAGTGTAAACAATTATGAAATATGAGTGGACACACATTTAAATTCCATGCTAGAGCTGAGAAAGTTTACAATGATAATTTTTGTGTACTTTTTAATTTTATGGTATTAAATTCATGACATCGTTTAGTGATGGAACACTGGGAGGTGGAGTCTTATGCAGTTATCCTGTCTCGCTGGGTACTGGATGCATCCAGAGTCTCTGTCCAGCTGGGGTCTGCCACTGGTGGACATGGCCCCAGCCCAGGGATCCCAGAGGGAGTCCATGGCTGCCCGAGGGGCTGCTTGGCTGGGGGTCATGAGGGCCATGCTCTCTGCACAGCTGGAAGGCCCACAGGGCCGTGAGGGCCGTGCTCTCTGTACAGCTGGAAGGCCCACAAGGCCCATCTCCCTGTAGCTCTGAAGTTCCCTGCAGGACTCAGGACAGGTGGAACAGAGTGTGTGTGAGGCACCTTGGCTCTCGGGGCATGGAGGGCTGGTGGGTTGTGGGAGGTGATGGTGTATCTTGTCCTCCCTCACTGCATCCTATAGATGCTGAAACTACCACCTGAGTTGGAGGGCACTTCTGTGCCTCCCTCACACCTGCCCCTTGCCTCCTGGGACTCTGCATGCAAAGAATGCTAAATTTTGCAGAGGATGGTCACAGGCTGCGCTGTTTTCCAGGCGGTGTTGCATTCCGTTTGCCCTCTGGACCTATTCCCTCATGCTGGCTAGAGCTAGGCTGGAGTGGAAGGGTAGGCAGGGGATGCCTCTGTTCATTGTTCTGGGGCCCTTCCCTGCAGGAAGCAGACTGTGCATGCAGATTCCAAAGACTTGGGGAACTGTAGGATGGGTTGAGTAGTGAACTTGAGCAAAATGCTTTTAGGAGCAGAATGCCCTGTAGGCCACTAACACAGTTGCCAAGCTCTGTGCAGAACCCGGGTGAGGCCTGGGCAGCAGAGCACCTGCCTCAGGACCGTTTATGACACTGGCGCATCCTATGGTAATTGGTGTGAGCAGTGAGGCCTCTCATGATAGTGGTGAGTCGGACATAGGCCAAGAGCTCTGTCAGTGATCAGGTGGCTGCTTTCTGATGCGTCCCTGTGACAAGAGCTTCCAACATTAGTAACCTGCATCCTTGTGTACCAGAGCTCATGAGGAGCTGCTCAGGCCTTGGGAGTGAGATCCCTGTGAGACTCAGTCTGTGCTGTATCCTTCCCCTGAGGACGCGTCTTCCTGCTCCCCGGGAGACTGTGCCAGTGAGGTGGTGCTGGCCCTTCCTCTGTAGCAGGGACAAGGTTTTCTCCTAAGTGCCTGTGACTGCTTATTTTGCTTTGTGGTTTGCATGGATGAAGCCATGTTCTGTCCCCATGCAAAGGGCTGGGAAGGAGACTTGCCTCCTGGGAACGCCCCAGGGTGGAGGGTGGGAGCCACCAAGCCTCCCTAAGCATCATGGTCGTGCCCTGAGCCCAACACCAGAGACAAGGTGAGTTAGGGGAAGAGATGCCTCAAAACCACGGGCCTCACCTTCTGGGTTTTTTACTTGTAAGGTTTTTGCTGTTCTGACTCCTTTGGGCCAAAAATAGATAAGTGTCAGTATTAATCTTAAATCAGAGGTGATTCTTTCCCAGGAAGCTTCCTATGGCTCTGTGTGGAAGGAAAGTGCTCTGATGAGATGTGCAGTCCAGGCACTGCGATTCTCGTGTCAGGGAGACAGTGCCACTCTCAGCCTATGGAAACAGACGCAAAATGAGAGCAGTGCAAAATGGCACAGTTCTCCAGCTCCATGAGCCCAGAGGATATTCCTATGGGAATCTTTTCTGAGGAGAGCCTGGGAGCGAGGGAGAGGTGCTGCTGTGGCGGTTGGTGTGGAGATGCCTTTGAACTTCCTTTGAAAATAATTTAATTAATGATCTTTAAAAATTTTCCTGGCACACCTAAAACCCTCTCAGGGCACAGCTGTATGCTGTGGCACCCTGGCTGAAAATCCTGTACCACACATTGCTATAAGATGATTTCTATTTCAGTTTTATTTCTTAAAATTATGTTTTTTAGCTCAGGTATTTCCAGGACATATTTTATGACCAGTATTATGACTTTACTTTTTTAGTTTTTTGGAAACTCTTAAAATTTCACAACTTTTAGCTGCCTTTACCTTGATTTTTTTGTGTATGTGGCTATCAATTTTTAAAAGTCTAATTTTCCCATGTTAAATTTTAGAAAAAAATATTTTGGGGGGAATAGTTAATAGTTATGATACTTTTTAGATAGCAACATACTTTATCAGGTGCAATTTTAGCCATTATCAAGTTTTTTGTAGTTGCTGCTAACTTTTTTCTTCCATAATATTTGTAAGAAATTTTGTTAATTCCTGAGAAAACTCTGGGCAATTTCCCTGAGGTAGCCCTGGGTTTTCTGCTATCTGGGCTTGTCCAGAGGAGGTTCCTGCTCCTTCACTGCTAGACACCTCTGTCCACACTGGTGGCTGCCCCCACCCTTCCCTGGGCCTCTTTGGCACTTTATCAGTCTTAACCTGTTTTTTTTCATTTTTTTTAAACAAATGCTTACATCACATTTTTCTTCTTACCTGGCTGCCTCCCAAGTCCGCAGAAGTCACAGTCACCTGGTGTGTGTGCTCCAGATGCCACCACTGCCTGTAGTGACACTCTTTAGCCAGTACTGAGTCAGCTGTGAAGATGTGGTCGGTGATTGAATTTGCCATCCAGTTGGACTCTGATTGTCAGAGAGTTTGCTCATGTTAATCCCCAGAAGTGCTGGGAGAGCCTTTGAGTAGGGGAGCCTTTGCTCAGTGGGGCAGGAAAAGACAGTATTTCACCTCCTTTTACAATTGTGAATTGCCCTGTTATGCTAACAATTCTTTAGAAGGGTAGAATGATCGTGAGATATGCCCCTGCAATTTGGCAGTGTTTATTTCTTTAATTATTTTATCCTTTCTAATAATACTAAGTCTCCTGTCTACATCATAAAGTAATTGAATCTCTCAGGTTCAAAAAATGCTCAATTCAATAATTCCTCATTGTAAACATATCACGTAACATTGTATGCAGCCTCTATAAATTATAAAATCATTATTTGTCAAAAAATAAAATTCACATACAATTAAGAAATGATCTCAGGTAAACGTAAACATAGTTTCATAATTTTTCCCATGCAAATAATGACAACGGTATGTAGGTAGCTTATGAGTTTTGAATGCAAAATAATAAACATTTATAAAAGACTCCTGACTTATGTAGAAGGAGAAGAAGGAAAAGCAGATGCATCAAATTCAAAAGAATAAATCACTCATAAATTTTGGTCCCAGGAGATTTGTCTTGTATCTCTTGGCCACAGCAATTTCAGAAGAAGGAGGGAAGTGATTAGCTTGCTCAAACCAAATAACTCTGGAAAATAGGCCGACACACCTCACACCTCTCAGCGAACTGCCGAGAAAGAAGAGAAAGGAAGGAGTCAGGTCTGCCATAGGCAGGTGCAGGGCTCCCTGGCAGCTAGGTAGGCAGAATCTTATGAGCAGCAAACCCATGGGGTTTCTGGATGAACTAACAGGATGATAGTATGGAGTAGGCCCAAGGGATCCTAAACATGAATTAACAACCTAAGTTCCTAATAATCAGATGGTAATAAGTGACTCACATTGAGTAAAAACTGAAAATTATATTAATACAATTTAACTTTATTTTAATAATTTTGATAGTGAACTTCTTAGGATAGTTGGTAAGAAATCAATTATTATTGGTCTGAGGAAATCTGAACTGTTTATTCCTAGAATATTACTGGGCAGCAGCATCTGTCCATTCACTTGAAGTTCCCTGAGTATCTGCAGTGTCAGCATGTGCAGTACAAGGTCAGGTAGAGGGAGGGAGACAGGCACATCAGCCAGGGCTTGGACTGAGCTAATGATTTATGATAAAGCTATGCCCAGACTGTAGTATGGGTCATAAAAGTGATGCTGAACACTGACCAAGGGCTTAGGACTTGAACGTGGGGGGACCGAACATGGGGCTGGAGCTAGATGTTGAATGAGATAGGAATTAGGTAAATTTTTCAGAATTCCAGGAAAAAGGAAAACAGGAATAAATAGTACCATTCTATAGGGGGTATAAGTCTACACATACATACATCATAGACATCAGCATTGCCACCACCATCATCAATACCACCCTCCCCACTACCATCACCACTGTCATCATAACTGTCACCTCTTTACCATCATTGTCACCACCAACACCATCACCATCATAATTACTATCACTAGTAATTATGTCATTATCACTGTCATCATCACCACCAACACCATCATCATCTTCTACATCATCACCATCACCATCATCATCATCATATCACCACCACTATTATCACCACCATCATCACCATCATAATCACTATCATCATATCACTATCACCATCATCATCACCACCATCATCTTCTTCTATGTCATCATCATCATCACCGTCAACACCACCATTATCACCACCATCATCACCATCATAATCACTATCATCACCATCACCACCATCATCATCATCATATCACCACTGTCACCATCACCATTATCACCATCATCACCATCATAATCACCATCATCATATCACTGTCACCACCACCATTATCACCACCATCCTTACCACCATCATCACCATTATAATCACTATTATCACTATCACTATCACTGTCATCACCATCGTCATCATAACCACCCCATCATCCATCATCATAACTATTACCTGTGTAATCATCATCATCACTACCACCACCACCATCTTCTTCTACATCATCATCCTCACTGTCACCACCACCATTATCATCACCATCATAATCAGTATCATCACTACTGTCATCATCACTATCACAATCATCACCACCAACACCATCATCATCTTCTTCTACATCATCATCACCATCTAGACTGTAGCAGCTGCTTCTTATCTCTGCAGAATTCTAAGTGGATGAGGGAAGAAGACAGCCCCAGTCCCACAATTGTAGGCATGAGGCAGTTCTGAGAGGGCTCTTGTTGTTCATCTGCCCTTCCTATTATGGTGATGAGAAAATTAATTGTCTCCCCTCTTTCCCTCAAGAGTGAAAATTATATTTTTCTTTATAAAAGCAGTCAGATATTATTAGAGAGTTTGGATTGGAGCATGTAAATAAATTCACTTCCCAATAAAATTAATCTAGGACTCCCACACACATACTTCCTTACCGTATTCTGTTTTCAGATCTAGTGGAATCTGTTTTGTCAAATTTTAAAATTTATCTACTGACACTGATGCCAAAGGCCACGAAATTACTTACTAGTAATCTATAGTGAGCCAGAAATGCCTTCAAGTGCTTAATTTTTTATTTTAAACTGAAGAAGTCATGTGAAATTTAGCTGAAGGAAGCACTTCATCAGGGAAGTCAATGCATGAATGTGTGGGGCTAGGTTTTCTGAGAATCCCTGTGGCACAGCGAGACAAGAGATCCTAGCTGAGTATCATGTGCTATAAAAATTACATTATATCTGTGAGCTAAAAAATCCTTTACTTATAAAAAAGACACTTTTTAATAAAAGTTTGATTTGATCATATGTAATTTAAACAAGAACATTATATTCTGGGTCCATATGTCAGTACATCAGTACAGTGTTAGCCTGACTACACACCAGGCTGTGTTTGGGAAATTTAGAGGTATTGCAGAAAGAGCATCCCTTGTGTTTTGCTATGGATAAATTTTGTCAAACTCATGGAGACAACTTAAATATCAGCACCGCTAATAACTTTATCCTCAGTCCACTTTGGGTGAGTGGTGAGCTGGCTCTTTGCTTCTCAGCTGTGTTTCACTGGGACACAAATCTTAAATAATCATCATCTGGCCACATGGGATGGAGGAAAGCACATGGAGTGTGGATTTACACAAACCTAGCTTTAAACCCTGTGCCCCTCGTCTGTTATCCAGTAGGATTGGGGAGGTCATGTGCTGTCAGCTATGACTGCTGTTCGTGTTCACAAAATTAAGTTTGAAGTGGGCTAGTGCATTTGGGAAAGCTGGCAGGGGCCTGCCATGTGTTAGTCACCCAGTAAGTACCAGTCTTAGGTCATCTTCCGGAGCTCCTATGAGCTATGGTAGCTCTGTCCTTTGGGTGTGTATTCTGAGTATCTGAGCAAGATGCAGAATAATAAACAGAGCCGTAAACCTTACAGCCAGAAGGGCCGTCCTGGGAGTCCCTGCCCACTCAGTTTCCTCACACACATAACTAGTTCAGTGATAGAAATGGAGCCCGGATCCTGTAAATCTCAATCCCATGCCCTTTGGTATTTCCTTGTGTGGATGGCAGGGAAAAAGGGCTAAGCAAGAGAGTGTGAAGCATGAAGGAGAACAGGACAGCAGCTGGAGTGTACGAGGGCACCACTGTGCCATCCCAGCCCAGGGCAGGCACCTAGGGCTCCTCCGAGAGGCACTCAGCTGAGGAGGCCGTGGCAGCAATGGTCCCACCAGCACCATCTCATTCCTTTCCACATTCTCGTGAAGTAACAGAGGCAAGAACCAGACTCGCCACTGAAGTAGATAGGGCCAGTGCACAAATCATGTGTTCAGCACAGTCGGGAACTGGTTTCAGAGGCTGGGAAAAGTCCTTAAGGTCTAGAGATCATTGTAGATATTGCATTAATGATTTGCTGAAATTATACTTACCTTGGTATATTATAACATGGCTGACATCATCTAGTCAGTGGTTAGATGTGGTCTAACGTCCTGGTTTCTGAGCTGGCAGGGGAGTGTGGCCAGCGCTCTGTGGATGAGGGACATTGATAGCACCTCCAGATCCATCCCCGAGACTCAGCTCTCTGCTTTGTCTTGCGACCCACAGGTGCACTATAGATTCCTTGCCAGTGGTCACAGAGCTATTTGTCTTTTCTCCGTGTGTTCCTGGCATATCTTTTGCTCAGGACAGGCATCACGTCGTGAGTGTCAGACTCTCACTGTTCCGTCACATTGGATCGAATAGTGGTCTCCTAGCCCGAGCTCCATCTGTTATGGAGAAGCCTCTGGACTTTTCGTGGATGTGGGGGAAGACTGGAGTAGGCATAAATATAGATCACTTATAAATAATAAAAATTATTTCTCATACTTCTAGAGGCTGGGAGTCCACGGCCAAGGCCCCAGCAGGTCTAGTGTCTGTCGGGGCTGCTCTCTGGTTCACAGACAGCACCTTCTGTGTCCTCACAAGGCAGAAGAGAAGAGTTGGCCTGTGGCCTCTCCTGCAGGGTCCCTTTTAAATTCCTTTCATGAGGCTCCACACTCATGACCTCATCACCTCCCAAGGGCCCCACCTCCTCAAACTGCCACCTTGGGGGTGAGGACATCAACAGAAGAATCCGTTGAATTGAGGCGGGGAGCACAGACATTCAGACCATAGTAGTTCTAGGAAGCATCAAGTGATGCTTCAGTGATGCGTGTTGCGCCCAAATTGTCTGCACACAAGGGCTTTGCGTTGGGCACCCGTTTGCTCAGGGCACAGACGTTTGGACCCAAACTGAGGGTTGTCCTAAGCCTTGGGAGAGGACCACAGCCTCCCAGAGGACTGCCCAGCATGGAAGATTAATTTCAGGAAGATGTTAGTTTGCTTAAATGTGCATAATAAGCAGGCAGATTCCCTGAAGTGATTTATGGAGTTATCACTGTATGTCATTCGGCTGGCAAGGTTAGGCTATTAATTGTTCTTTTCTCATTAGCACAAAACCCATACTTCCAGAAAGTCTCTGGTGGCCAGTGGTCTGTTTCCCTCTGTAGTTAATTAGTGCATCCCGGGATTGATACTCCCACACACGCTGTATGTCTGTCCTGCTACTAGCTCTAATAACAGACATCCTTGCAAAAACAGCCAAATGTGCACGTCAACTAGCCATGAGCACAGCATTTGGTTTCGTCCAGTATTTAAAGAAATGCCAATTTGGTGAAAAGTTAGGCGTTTTCTTTGCTTTTTGTCAGGTAAATTTTACTACTTAATTTTACACAGATTCTAAGATACAAATATAGTTTAATTATCAAACTCAGCTTGGATGGATTTTGGGAAATACACAAAATGTCCATTTTGTTGAAGAAAATCATATTGGTGACTATTCCCTGCTGGCCTGCTGGTTGCCAGTACATTCTGACCCCTCTGGTGTTTGGTAGGTGGGACAGACCTAGGGACAGTCTCCCATGCTAGATGTGGCCCCACTGAGTGCTCATTCAGCTAGGAGGGCATACTGTCCTCTGCCCAGGCTCAGCACCCCTGCCCTGCCCTCAGGAGTATGCATCTGCAGCCCAGTTCACCTGCCAAGGTCTCTGCAGATTTTCCTGCTCCTGCTTTTGGGTGTGTGCACCTGCAGCTGAGTTGCCTGCGTAGGTCCCTGTGGATTCTCTTGCCCCTTCCCTGGGGAGTGTGTACCTGCTGCTGAGAGTGCCCTGGGGAGTGTGCATCTGCAGCTGACAGTGCCCTAGGGAGTGTGCACCTGCAGCCCAGTTCACCTGCCTAGGTCCCTGAGGATTTACTTTATGCCTCTGCTGTAAAACTCTCAGATTCTCCTCAGAGTTAGGTTTTAAGAGCACATACTCACTTCAACTGGCTTTAAAAAGAAATATAAAATGACTTGTTTACACCTTTGTACAATACCAAAGTGCCTGGAGTGTTTTATAGACTTAATTTTTTAACCCCTCAAGCTCCCAAAGGAAGTTAATGGGGTAGGTGGTATTTCTCCAATTTTTGTTTGAGAGACACAATCACCTAATATTTCAGAAATGTTGAGAGCCCCCTTATCTGCTGGGCTTCTCTGGGCAGGATGGCCCAGAACCAATAGGAGGCCGCTCAGGATGAGGGTGAAGGGAGAAGGGAGAAGGGCCTGTTCTTGAGATCAGCAAGCTGACTGTGTGTCCCCAGCTTTCCAAGAATGCTCAAGGCCGGGCTGGTCACACCTTCCAGATAAGACTCCTGCCCCTCGAGGGGCACCATGGCTGGGGGAGTCAATCCCACATTTTTCTCCAAGTTTCTTTTTAGTCAGGCCCATGAAATAAACATGGTGCTGTGTAGTTATATTAACTCTCTTAGTTACCTAGGTATTGTAGCTGTAAATGAGTGTGTTCTTCTGTGTGTGCTGCGATCATAATTTGTGTTTAAAAACATTAAAAACGATACCATATACTACATTGATATACACTTGCACAGTTATAATGTTTTTATGAAACATAAATGGAAGTATAAAAATTTTGAACTATACAATAAAAACATTTTAGGGTTCAAAGCATTCCCTTATATTTATAACCAAATTATTGCCAAGCGTAGATTGCAATATAGAGTTTACAAGTAATTATGGGAAAACAAATGACAAGGAGATGGAAAGTTAAAGTATTTCCCTAGAAATGGAGATTCTTGGAGAAAATGTAGTTAAAGTACTTCGTGTTTTATACTAGCCAATTAAAGTGAAAACATAATTTGTTTTTATCTGAATGGAGAAACACTTGCAAAGGGTTGCTTGAGTGTTTGTGTCATATGTATTTTTATCAGTTTCATAAAGTTGAATAAATAAGTCAAAACAGGTACACCTTTTCACTGACGTGAACTTGTTTTCCAAAATAAGAACCTGAATTGTAATTTTTTATAAAGGCAGATTTTTTTTTTGATTGACTTATAATTTACATACAGTGAAATGCCCAGAGGCTGGCTGTGTACCTGCCCATGTGACCAGCACCCAGTCAAGCTTGAACTTGTGGATCCTCTAGGGAGTTCCCTCCTGGCCCTCCCCAGTTAAGACCCAGCCTCTACAGCACCTTTCCTGGGCCTGTCACTGGGTGACCTGGCCATAATGTGCTCACTGCATGCACCATGTGCAGGCCACGAACTTATCTTGCCTTTCTCAGTCCACGTCTGACACCACCTTGTCCCCACAGTCCTCCACAGCAGACGACATCAGGACCTTCCACGCAAACAGGTTCTTCTTGTTTCTTGTGTGTAAATAGTTGGTGGAAGTTAACAGTTTAGGTGAACTTAAATACCACAGAATAATCCAGATTGAAGGTGAAGAGTGGAATTTTATGAGTGTGGTTCCCTGAAGCCCCTGCAGGAGGCTGCAGCCTTCTTTAGACCATGACCAGAGTCATTAGCCCCGTCGCTGGTTCTGGACAAGGAGCTGATTCTTGGCTCAAAGGAATTTCTAGCCAGTATTCTAAACATGCAGTGACAGTTATGTCTGACCGCTGCCTTGTCTGAATAGATCATCCCTCTCCAGGTGCTGTACGCACCCTATGAACCTTTGTAAATTCCCAGAAGGGCTCCAGGGTGACTGTGACATCCCTGCTTTAGATACAAATGGAAAGAAGGAGCTAGGCACAGGTGCCTTTGCCTGAGGTCCCCGATTGTTTACAGATGAACACCCAGTCTCTTTACACGTGGGATGTCAGTGTGAGACTGCCTACCAGGTCATGTGGTCAGAGCTGGCTCTGTGGTCCAGACAGGATTATGTCAGTGGGAACTGAGGTTCAGTTTGATGGTCAGTCATCCTTGCCCAGAATCCCATTATTGGACGGCAACCTGGGCACTTAGCTCCCCCAGGCCACTGACTCTGCCCAGAGCAGGAGCTCAAGTACCTTCTGTAGCAGGCATGTCACAGGGCCCAGACTGCTCCCACATGTCAGAGACAGGAAGGGCAGTTGTGCCCCGTAGGTTGGTGACTATTAGCAGAGCACGTGGAGCTGAGCTTTGCTGAGTGGGGCAGCAGTGACGTAACCGGCACCACAGATGTGTCCACGATGTGGCTTGTGGACTGCCATGCCCACCAATGGCCCAGATTTGTCCCATGGAGCTGTTGGGGGTCTGAGGTTAGAGCAAGTTGGAAATGTGTGACCATCAGAATGAGGACTGGAAGCTCACAGAACAAGCAGGAAGAAATATTAGAGACTGCCGGGGGGAGCTGGGGTGTTACTGAAGCACCCTGGTGTGATTCCCTAGAGATGCCTCCTGAGGGGACTATCGGGACACGTGGAGCTGTGTGTCAGGCTACAGCAACCCAAATCTGAGACTGCAGCGGGGAGGGAGCCTCAGGGCAGGGCCATGCTCAGGGCAGATGAGGGGCACCTGCAGGGACAGGTGTGGGGCAGGCCATTGGCTGGGAAGCTGCACGATCACTTCAATTCATAGAGCAAATAAAATGGCCTCAGGCAAAGATGGGCCATTCATAACGAGCCTGGCAATTATTTATTTTTAGATGTTAGATTTGGCAGTGCTTGGTGTTTATATGCAAGTGTGTGTCCTGATATTGATATTTGATCTAATTAGTTGACTTTGCTGATCTATAGAGTGCACTGCTAAAAACGACCGCAAATGTTTGTTTGTCAGGAAGAGTTCCAAGCGCTGGAAGTGTATTTACTTACTTAATAACCAGGGCAGCCTATGGGATAGGGGTTGCTCCTATCCTTACCTTACAAAGACAGAGCTCTTGCGGGAGCTGTGGTTTTGTGGGCAGGCCCACGAGTGTGGGCAGTCGGAGTCCACAAGACACACCAGGGGCAGGAAGATCCCAGCCCTTGCTGCCATGAGCAGACCTTCTGGTTCCAGGCATCTTCATTCGTGGTGTTTACTCTGTTTTAATTCCAATTCTAAGCCAAGCAGCATAGACCAGGCAAGATTTCAAGCCTTCAGGCACGGAGTAAAATCCTGCCTCTGCCATGTGCTCAGGTGTGTACTTGGGTAAATTATTCAATGTCTCTGAGCCTCCATTTATTTAATTCATATCATATTGTAATCATTAAATAAAACAACATACATAAAAAGGCCTGGCAGATAAAAAGATTTCTATAGCTTTTCACTAATATTGACACTAAAGTTACCTGGTGGCCATAGAACTCGGACAGCTAGACGCCCTTGGGAGGGAACAGGCTCTGCTGAAAGCGTTTGGCATTTCCCTGTCACTCTGCAGCCTTTGCACGGGGCAGTCTTTCAGCACTCTTAAAACTTTGCTAGAATATACATTTTGAAATTTGAAAATTTAAGTTGCATTTAAGAACACCACGTATTAAAATAGAAAGCATTTATGGTTTATTATTTCAAGATGTGCGACGTGGTAAAAATGTACGTATGACAGAGCGACTGGGAAGATCTGTCCAGACATGGAGTGAGAACTCTGACTGGGAGGTTTGTGTCTGAGAGTTCTTCTCTTCCCTTCTTCATGTGATGTGGGGATATTCACGTGATGGTAATGGAGCCGGCAGCTGAGGACAGCAGCCTTCTTCCTTGGTGTTGGGGGGACACAGGGCATGTGCTGTTCTCGGGGTGGTTGAGGGAGGTTACTTCTCAGAGTAGCCCTGAGCCCTGAAAACTAGTAGGTGATTTCCAGGCAGACCAAGGATGAGGCTAAGGAAGCACCACCATGGCCCAGACCAGGGGAGGAAGTGCAGGGGGCAGTGCCTGCTGGTTGGGGGCTGGCTGGCACCATCCTCGTGGTGTGGGCATCTCTGCTTAAGAAACGGCTCAGTGAGTTAGAAAGGGTGACTGACTTGCTCCGAATTATACAACCCGGTATAGATAAGGCAGATTTTAGACCCAAATTGTTCTCTTTGAGCCAAGAGCCATGAACTTAGCTCCTACGAGGCCAATTTCCCATAGCCCACTGCAGTATTGCTGTCCTTGACATACCAGGGGTCAGCGTGCTCTTTACTCTGAGCAAGAGCGGTTTGACCTATAGGCTGGCAGTGACCAGCTCCCTGGAAGAAGAAGGGCTACCTTTCCTGGGCCACTGCTCCTGGCCGTGGCAGAGCAGGACACTGGTACCAATGATGACTGTGACAACACCACTGGCTGCATGTCCCAAGGGCTGTAACACTCACTGCTAGGATGCGATTAGGTGGTTTAGAGGGAAGTAGGAGACTGGGATTAGCTAAGAGGAAGACTTGTTGTGGTGGGGGGTGTTTGACCAAGTTTCTAAGAGCTGTCATGTGAAACTTCCCAGTGTTTATCGGGTCACTCACAGTCCCTTATTTCAATCCTGCAAAATGGTTTAAAAAAAAAAAAAAAAACACAAAACTCAGATGGACTCCAAATGCAGGAGAACCCAAGATTAGTGGAAGAAAATAATAAAATAGCTTTTAAAAAATATTCAAGAGATCCAATTAATAGTTTTAACTATTCACAGACACCAAACTGGTTCAGGCAGAAGATGCTTCAGAACTGAAAAGCGCAGTTTCTTCTCTGCTAAACCTTTTCACCACCTGATTTCTCTGGTCATGGATCCTCTCTCGTCTCTCCCCACAGAAAGTGGTGCCAGCCAGAGCCGTTCTCCTTCCTCATTGCCCCGTCACACGAATAGTCTCAGGTTCCACCTGGGGGTGGCAGCTGGGGGAGGGGACTTGGGAGACTGGCTGGGCTGGCGTTCTTTGAGGGGAAGTTTTTCTGACAGTTGGTGCCAGGATTTAAAAGGATGGATGGCTTGAGGGGAGTCCTGGCCCTGTGGCAAGTGCCTTGGCTATGGTTGTAAACACAGGGTCCCCTATGGTGTGAGCCTTCAAGTGCCTTATCTCACTTGAGCTTCGTGAAAACCTAAGAGACATTATTGTCATTCCTTGTTGTTTCTAATAGGAGTGGGGAGAGGACAGTCTCCTGGTCCCACAGGGAAGTATTTGTGCATGTCTATGGGATAATTTTAAGTCATCACCTGAACGGGCCCTTAGTGTTGTTCCGAGGTTCACTGAAGCAGGCTGTGAGAATATTTCTAATTACCTTTTTGTCTTCTTACCACTGTTTTCCCTCATCCTCTCGTGCCACCTACACATGCTCCATGACACCTGCCCCATATTCCCCAGACAGGCACTTAAAAGCCTACCCCAAATAGTATGTGGGATTTGAGAAATAGTGTGGGAGAGAAGAAAAATCCCACATTCAACCAACATGAGCCCGGAGCTGGGGGAGCAGGGCAGGGGGTCTCCCAGGCCAGTTCCTGTAGGAGGAAGTTGGTTACTCTGAGCAGCTGCCTGGGGAGGGGGGGCAGGCAGCCCTCAGGCCTTTAGGAATGATGCTGTTACCAGAATAGCACTAGCTGCGTCTTCCTGTGATATAAAAATAGGGCCCTAATAACAGCGCTGGGGCCCGCGTGGGTTTCTGCTCCTGAAGTCTCAGGGCCCCGCCCAACAGTGACTCACCCGGCCGCAGCCCCGGGGACAGTACACGCTGCTCCCCACTTGGCAGACAGCAGTGTAACAGGCGCTGTGGTTTCAGGCTTGTCAGCTTTGGGAGAAACGTTTCCCCCATTACATGCTGAAGAAAAGCTTCGGGGGTGTCTGCCTGCTGCATTCTCAGGATGTAACTTTCTTAGGAAACACAAACTTGTCACTCCAAAATGTTAAAAAAAGACCCAGACTCCAAATATAGATGCCACCAAATATTCTCTTTGTCATACAGATTACCTAGGTTTAATTTTACACAGGGTCTGAACGCTACATTGCTGGTGACAAGAGCATAGCCTAGAACCATGGTGGAGGGAGATGTCCAGTTGGATTGATGTCCAGTTGGAAGATCAAAGCTGTCTTTAAATAAAATGTGTAAGGTGATTACAGTATCAGAAATACACTAGAAACACTAAAAGTTGACCATCCCAGCAACTGCAACTAACCAGTCAACACAAGGAGGTAGTCTGCATAAGGAACTGGGCCTGCTACACCAGTATGTACTCGTGGTGCGTGTCCAGTCTGTGACACTTAGGGCAGTGTAAGGAGGAGTCAGCATAGGGAGGTGGCCAGCTATGCAGGTTCTGTGGTATTTGGAAGAAGGATGTTCATCGCCACAGTAAGAGACACTGACAGTTTCTGAGGTTTCTTTAGTGACATGAACAACACCCAGTGGAGTGATGTGAGGGTCAGCTCTGTCAATTGCAAATTGGTGGCACCGTGGGAAGGACCAGGTTAAGCTCTACCTATGATAATGCAACACGTTACCCAGTGCAGCCTCCCGACTAGCTGGGACTACAGGCACCTGCCACAATGCCTGACTGATTTTTCTATTTTTAGTAGAATAGATCCCACCCTTGCTCAGGTGGGATCTTTCCTGCCTTGGCCTCCCAAAGTGCTAGGATTACAGGCATGAGTGAGCCATCGAGGTGGCCCATTCAAATACTTTTAGCAGCTGATATGTGATGGTCCCAGGCCTGGGGTTTGGGGTGTGCAAAAGGCTCTTCCCAGAAGTACACGGTCTGCAGATGGTTTGTAGGGTGGCACGGCCTCAGACAGGCTGTCAGAAGACAGTTGCCCAAGACACTTCCGTAGCCCAGGGTCCTCAGGGGTCAAGACAGCACCTGATGGCCATGGCTCAGGGGCTTTACGAGCTAGAGATGGGGAATAGAGAGCACCCCTGGAAGATCCATAGGGGTGAGCGAGGTTACAATGAGAATAGTGAACTACTACAAAGAGAATTCTCTGCTTTCTGCATTTCAAGGCTGTTGTTCATTCCTAGAAGTTGGCAGGCTAATTATGGGGTTATCGTTTTCTGTTCCTCATGGCAGGTGTTCTTTGGACTAATAATAATAAGTGGCCCTATCTGTGGAGGCTGAGCTGAGTTTGTGCCTTAGAGAAACAGCTTCCCCAACTCAGAACCCTCACACATTCAGGCTGGTCCCACAGGGCACCCCTCCAAGTAGCTGGTACCACCTCAGTCACTCTAGTTTACATACTGGCATACCATTTGTCTGCTTTATTTCTGTTCCTGTGGTTCAGTGAAATATAAACTTAATGTTGAGGCAGGCGTTAATGGCAGTTGTGTGTTTGGAATACAAGACTAGGGACTGGGGACATGTGCTGCTGAGTAGTGTCCCCAAGACTCTAGAACCTGATCCTTCCTGCCCATGGCTTGTACAAAGGCACAGACTTCATTAGACACCTTCCAGGTGCACCTGTCCCTAGTGGTCCTTCTCTGACCTCCCCGAGATTCTGGTACCTGCCGCTGGGTGATCCTTCCTGCCCGTGGCTCGTGCACAAGGCACAGACTTCATTAAACACCTTCCAGGTGCACCTGTCCCGAGTGGTCCTTCTCCGACCTCCACACAGCCAGCTGCACACAAGCTGCCACTTGTCGTTGATGCTTTTGATCTAGACCTTTTGTGCCTACGAAAGGTTCCATGTGTGCCATGAGCTGTAAGCCGTCTTCTTATGTCCCATGTGGAGAAGAGAAAGAAGAAACCAGGGTCTGGAGGTCGCCTGCCTTAATGAAGGTCCTCACACCAGGGGCAGACCCACAGTGCCAACAAGGTTGCAGCCTCGGAGAGTGCAGGGAGCCCTCTGCCTTGAGGCTGTAGGACACCTTGTGACTGGCCTCCCTCACCAGCAGGGATGGGTGAGGCTGGGTTAAAGGTCACACAAGATCACAGCAGTTCAGAGACCTGATTGGAGCTAGTCTCAGGATGTGAGGCTCATTTCTGAAGATTGGGGGTGTCTTTGTTTTATATAAAGTGACAGTGCATTTTGAAAATAAGTTTTATTTGTAACGAAGTGTTTCAATGTAAGTAGATATATTTTCTCTATAAGAAAATTCTATTCATCCCTGTAAAGTCTGAAAAAACAAAGAGAAAGAAAATTCTATAATCCTTTCACAAGTACTAAGTAAAAATAAGGAAGTGAGAACTATTATCTTTGAAATGTTTATCTGTATTTCTGCGCGTCTGTCTTCTACACATTCTACATAGGGAACAACAGGCACCACGACGCTCCTTTATGTTTTAAGAAAGAGTTTGATATTAATGTTTAATGCTAGTGTATTCAAGATGTGTCTTCTTCTGTGTTACAACCAGCAGATAAAGTCTTTAAAAAATTTGAAATCAAGAAGGGACGTGAGCTCATTACAGCTCATTCTTCACCTAATTCCCACATCTGGTCCCCTTTGACCACCCTGATCTATTTTTATATATTTTCCTACTTTCAGGGCATTTACCTTGAAGGTCACTTGTCTACAAACTGTATTGTTTCATCCAAGGTGTGTCTTTAAGTTGACATTATCTGTTTACATTACAAATCAATAGAAAATGCCTTTATTCTTGGCACTTTGAAGGCCTCAGAACATTAATCTCACTGCTGACCTTAATAACAGACATTGTTTTCTCTTGTGTATTTGTTGTACCGTGTGACTTTCAAGCTTGATGTTTCGAAATCACAGCACAGGGCCATGAATTTGTTACTTTGTGTAGCTGGAGATTTATAGCTGCAGCTGGTCTCTGAGGCTCTTAGGGTGGATTTCGGGCTGGCGTGGTTCCTGCTCTCTGGCCAGCGTTTTCTTAGGCCCAGGAAAGCTCATTGACTTGGGGGCGTGGGGCTGGTGTCAGAAAGGGCAGCTGTGGGGTGCTGCTGTCTCTGGAGACACACTGATCATGGTTGACTGAGCCAGGCAATGCGTGTGTAACCCTCTTTCTCAAGTATTTTTAAATTTATTAATGTTATTACCTAATTAAAAGTTATATCTTCATGCTGTACAACATGATGGTTTCATATATGAAAATAATATGAACGTGTGCGTACTCTGTGGAATGGCTAAATCAAGCTAATTAACATGTGAATTACCTCATCTTTTTGTGTGTGTTGTTGAATCGACTCTCTAAGCAATTTTGAAAAGTGGCCGGGGCTGGGTTTGAACCCTCCACCTCCGGCATATGGGGCCAGCGCCCTACTTCTTTGAACCACAGGCGTCACCCCTAGTCTCCTTGATGTACAATAAATCCTTGAACTCAAGAAGGGACTTCAGTTCATTGAAATTTATTCTTTGTTTAATTCCCACCCCTGGTCACCTTCCCGCTTCCTGATCTGTTTTGATGTTTTCCTTGTGGAACGCATTCCTCCCAGCCAACTAAGACTTTGTGCTTTGACCCACGTCTCCCAGCTCTGCCCCCAGCCCTGGACCCACCCTCTGCTCTCTAGCTAATCAGACAGGCTTTTGGTGACCCCATGTGAGGCCGTGGACGTTTGTGTTTCAGTATTGAGCTGATTTCACTCAGTATGATGCCCACCAGGCCCATCTGTACTGTTGCAAATGACGGGACTTTCTTTCCAAGGCTGACTGGTATTCCGCCTTGTGCGTGGACTGCATCTGTTACCTGTCTGCCAACGGACGCTTATGTGGACCCCACGTCTTCCCTCCTCTCCTCCCAAGTAAACCACCAGTTCCTAAGCCCCTGTCTCAGCCTCTTCTCTTAGGGGAACTCAAACCAAGACAATGCTCTGGACGTAAAACACTGCAGAAGGAAGGGCCAGGCCACAGTTTACCCAGACAGGGCCATGTCTGCACTTCCCAGGTTCCCGGTGACATTCTCTACAAGGGGGTGCGAGTGGAATGCCCATCCTCTGCCAGCTGCAGGTGGAGACAATGGGACTGGGAGAGGAGACCTCAGGGAGGAGGAGCCCAGGTCACTCAGAGGCCAGGTGGGGACAGCCACCCCACCAAAGAATTTCCTAGACTGTGTCCTGAAGAGGAAGTGGCACCTGTTACCTGTGGTTCTCTGTGCCGTGTGTGTGTGTGTGTGTGTGTGTGTGTACACATGTGTGTGTGGACATGTACTCACCACGGGGTGTGGTGCAGCCAGAGGAGCAATTTATTTTAATTAGTGCTCCTTCCTCCCCCCTCCAGGGAGCTGCATGTGCTTGGAGGAAGAAAAGGACTTCTACAAGTGTCTAGTTTGTGACAAGCCCAGGGATTTCTGCTGCATTGGGCACTGAAATCTGGGCAGATGACTTGTCCCCATGATTCAGTCAAGGGGCCAGTGCCTCAGGCTGGATAGCAGTGGGCACAGATGAGGGAATACTCTGGGGGTGGACAGAGCCCCCAGGCCCACTTGTCCCCCCCCGTGCACATACACACAGGACTGAGGGGCTGCCTGGGTTGTGCAGGTATGTGCATGTGCATGCATGTGTACACAAACGGGGGCATCTCCACTGGGGGCAGGTGAGGGTGCAGGGGGCCTCTCCACATGGGTGTTGTCTCCCAGCTGTGGGCTGTGAGGGGTCAGTAGTCAGCTTCAGAAAATTAGTGAGATCTTAGAAAAATGATCTTAATCCCGCCCCACACCAACCAGCTTCATCCTTTTAGTGAATAATAATAACTTTCTGGTAGAGAGTGGTTCTCATTCATGCTAAATATTTGTATCTAAGGCACTTTAGGGCTAAAGGTCTTGTGTGATAAAAGCACGTGTGAATTCACCATGAGGTATGATCACATCCAGACTGGTGAAGAGAAGAGGCTGAGTCCTAGAAAAGATGGAGCAGCTTCTGTTTCCTTCATGACGTTTGACCGTGTGGCCTGAGGACACAGGAGAGTGTCTGTCAGCCCTGTTGGGGGTCAGTTCACACATCACCGGACAGGTTCCATTTTGGCAGAAATGTGTAGAGCAGTGAGAGGTGACCTCAGAACAGGGACATAAAGATTTATCATGGCGGCTGAAGGGGCTCGGGGCTGGGCACTCATCACCTAGCTGCCCGGGGACTGGCTTCCCCTGGGGCTGGGCTGCTTCTGTCCTCGGTGACACCCACCTCGCTGGCCCTGTGGTCTCAGCACCTGCCTTTGTGCGAGGTCCTGTGTGGTGTTGCAGCCTCCAGCTCCGGGACTCACCTGTCCTTTTGTCATTGAGCACAGCCCCGTGGCCCCTCACTCTTAATTTATCTTCGGTGCCCGTTAAAATCGTGCGTTCCGTTTTATTTCCTCAAGGACAGTCGCTAGCAGTTGTTCGGAGATGATTCACAGTGTGTCCATTCATTTGATGATGCTGATTCATCACAGAACCATCCATCTGGGCTCCTGCTCCGCAGGGCCAGTGCTTGGACAGTGTGGTCCCCCCGGGCCAGGCTGCCAGGCTCCTCCCAGTGCCAATCCCCCCACCCCCAGCCATCAGCACCCACTTCCCAGCACTGGTGAGCTGCAGATGTTGTCTGAGTGTCCTGGGGAGGGCACAGTCCTCGACCTTCCACAGTGGACCTCAGTGTTGGGGTGTGTTTATCTCGTGTCTGTACCTCAGGGCACTGACTGCTGGCCTGCTGCTGTGACCTGGAAGGGCATAAAGCCTTGTAAGAAGTAGCCAGAAAATCTGCACTTGGCTTGTTTTGGGACCATTTGTTGCCATAGCTATGGAATAAAGTGAGGACGGACTTACGGTGGTCAAACTAGACCTGTCACCCCAGGGCTTCATGCAGGTGCATGGTTGCAGCAAATCCTGCCTGGGGGATCTCTTCTCTTCCATTAGCACAGGGTGGGCAGAGCTGGGTGACCCCTGTGTCCTTCCTCCAGGCTGCATGCCCTATGCTGTGGCTGCCCCATAAGGGAACCAGTGTCTCTCCCTGCCTTCACCAGACCCAGGCCAGTCACAGACTCTGAAGCACCAGATATTGCTCCCCTTCCCTGCCCAGTGCCCCTTAGTCAATGCTTCTGCTTAGCCTTCTCCAAAGTGTGCGCTCCCCTGTCTAGAATAAAGACCCGAGAACAGCAAGGCCTTTGACATCTGTTTTAGCATCAGGCCTTCCATGAAGCCTTTAGGTGCAGTCACCAAACTGGAGTCCAATAAGCACTCTTTGAATGTAATAAAACTTCTTTCCTTTTAAACTGAAATAAAGTATTGCTGCCTGCTGTGAGTGGTAAATGGACAGCCTGAGAATGGAAGCCTGAGGCATCCATTGACCGGTCAGCAGCTCAGAGGCCTTTGCAACATTCCCAGGAAGTGGACAGGTGGGAGGCTCTGGGTGTCACTGTGCTCTCTGCCTCACAGCTACCCAGAGGGCTGGGCAGGTGCCACCACTAGGCTCCATCAGCAGAGCTGGCCTTGGCATCCAGATGGGCTGGAGACTCCAACCATGTCCCCAGCTTGGCCACTCCTGGACTCAACCCACCCTCAACTTTGAGTCCTCATCGGTGCAAGAGAAAGGGTCAGAGAAACAGGCTCCAGTGTTTCCTCCTGTCTTAAAGACTTGACATCTTTCTTATTTTAGGAATTGTATAGGGCCAGGAAAGAGCCAGAATTTCTCAGGTGCCTGGTGGACCACCTGAATGTCTTCAGGGGGCCTCTGGCCCACACTGGGGCACATTCCTAACCCAGGGCTGACGGGCAGGACAGACCCCTGGGCACGGGAACCATCTAATTACACGAGCTCCTCTGAAGGTAGTTCTTTGCCATCTGCAGTGTGAGTTCCTTGACGTCGGCCTGGAAACCTGGAAAGGGTATAGACAGATGGATGAGGTGGTGGGAGGAAAAATGAGAATAAGAGATTCTTATGGGCAGCAGAGTGGAAAGAGAGATAAGTTTAGATTTACCAGCCTGAACTATATTGCACATGGCCTGGAACGCTGGCCCTCTGCACAGAGTCTGGATCTGGTCCCAGGGCTGACAAAGGCTGTGCTTGCCTGGAACGGATGAAAATGGTTGTCCAGCGAGATTAATGCAGCAGGGGTGACAGTTTCATTGTAATGTCTAGTCATTTGTTTGTTAAACGAAACCATAATTGCAGTCATTAGGGTCTATCAGCGCACCACGGGGTATCAGAACGAGGTTGGATTTCCTGTGTCTTCTTGTCCATCAGGAAAGTGGACCCAATCATTGTTTCCACTTATTAATGTCCGTTGTCCTGGAGAAAGACCTTGCAGTCTATCACATTATTATTCCTCCTAAGAGGAATTCATTTTTATTTTTTGAACGAGTGAGTTAAAAAAGTCCATGTACTAAATGCCATCAGCTAGGCATTGGCTTGATGGTTGATATTAAGGTGCATCCAAACTGGAACACAACCAGGCCACCTCAAAATTGGCAGGACTAGGATTTACCATCTTGGCTGTTTGAGGAAGGGGTAGATTCAAAAATGCAGAGTCTTCCTGAAAGGGGCCTGAAACCTGCAAAGTCATGGGCCCAGAAGGCTTGGGAAGGGCACAAATGCCAGTGAAAGGAGGACCCCCTCTTGGCACTAGACTAACACCCAAGTGCCTGGCAGAGTCTGTTCTTAGCAAAATCCCCAAGAACAGACACCACTAGCTGCCTGTACCTGTTCACGCCTTAAGTTGAAAGGCCTGGAGGGGAGGGTGTGTGTTGGTGGCAGGTGGCAGTGGCATTTGAATTTGAACATTTCTACATGTGATTGGGAGAGGAGATGTGGGTGGGTCATGACTTAAAACTCTTGGAATTCCGAGGAGGATTTTATGTGACCCAAGTGAGAATAAAAGAAATTTGGGTAAAGTTTATCATTTCCCTTCAAGAAATGAAGGTTGTCCCTGGGGATTTCACCAGCAAATTAAGCAAGAAGTTTAGTCAGCCATCTCAATGTGGGTATCCTGTAACCCCTACATGTGCAAAGAGATGTTAACTTGGGCATCTTGATGAACCACAGAAGAGTTTGAAGGGACGATACTGTGGGATGCTATACATATCACATACCACCTTGTGGTTCAGCTTCTCTGGCCCACCCCATGGCCATGTGGCTGTGTGAGGCTGGGCTCAGTCTGAGCGTTTCATCTCCAGACCTTCTCCAGGCTTCCCTGGCACCACCAGGGTCCCATGCACATCAGAGAACTCGCCCTGCCCTACCCTGCCTCTACCACTGTGGTCTAGCTGATGGTCACTGGCCTCTCCCGTCCCCGAGGCATGGCAGGCTCTTCCTACCTCAGCCGTCCCACACTGCGTCCCTCTCCCAAACAGCCTGCCCCGTCTCTGCTCTGCTCTTCTTCCTCCATCCTGCCGTTCAAGGATCCCCCTACCCCACCCCAAGGAGACTCCTTTTGCCCCATGACACATAGAGCTCACCCAGAGTTCACCATCATCATTGCCTGGCTCTTTTCTTCACAGAAGCATCAAAACTCATCATATTTACGGCCTTGTTTACTTGTTTCTTCCCTAACTTTTAAATTCCAAAAAATCAGGGAGTGGCTCTGTTCTTCATCATTGTATGGAGCCCCTGGCTCCACACCTGGCACATGGCAAACATTAGGTGTTCAATCAGTATTTCCAGAGCAAATTATCTTGATAAATTCAATTAATTAATCAATTTCTGTATTTCTTGAATAAATCCCTCTTGAAACCTTGACCCTGCATGTGAGTCAAACCATGTTGTAACACAACATGTGTCACAGTGCTTCACTGTGCTGTAGAATAAAAATCAAGTCTACATATATATGCCAGGCCACTGTATAAACTGTCTTAATTTAATAGAATTCAAGAGCTGGTAAATGTATATGATCAGACACTAAATAATAGTAATTTATACAGCTCTTTGTTCTTTAGAAAAGGAAATATTTTCAGAAAGATACTGCAAAGAGATGGCTAACTTCTGGCTAAATCAGTCTCAGCTTTGCTTCAGGGCCTCTGGCCCGTAGCAGGGTCAGATTTCCTCAAAACCTTGCCCACCTACTTCCAGGAGGTGGAGAGAACTGGCAGGTGTTGGACAGTGAGGAAGAGCTGATGGCCAGGGCTGCACTTGAGGGCTGCGTGGGGTGGGGTATGGAGCCTACAGACCCGGCTCCATCCTGATCTGAGCTTTGTTGTGGAGAGTTGCAGAGCTGGGTTTGGGGAGCACAGCGCTGGAGGCCAGACATGCAGATTTTGGAGTCTAGGCCGGGGCCACCCCAACCTGCTGCAGATAGTGAGCCCGTCCCCTCCCTGGACACGGGGAGGGCATGCCGACCTTCCTGGTTGCTGGGGGGATCTGATGTGTTCAATGCTCTTTGTCTGATGGTTGTTACCAGGGAACTAAAGTTTCTTTTTCGGTTATAAATCATGAATAGCTGGAGAAAGATGAGTGAAAGGGGCCTTAACTGAGAGGCCTGTGGGCGGGAATCTCTGCAGTGCAGACACATGGATGTGACCGTAGCAGCTGTGCACATGTCCCCACATACATGTAAGTGTAGATTTAAGCACGTGGGCACAGTGTGTTGTACGTGTGTATAATGTACACACACATGCTTATCTAATTGTCACAGTAAAACTGTCAAGTGTGTCTACACATGGCTCTGGGTGCCCGAGTGCTCATTGGACCTCCCCCTTCACCCAGCTCGAGGGTAGTGGGGCCGGGACTGAGACCAGGCGAGGGCTGCTGTGGTGACACGCCAGGAGCTCCTGCCATCTGTATTCTAGAGCTGAGTTGCATGGGTGGGGACAGCAAGTTTATCAGAAAAGTCCCAGACACGTTTCTTTACTATTTTTTGCCAATCATATATTTTCTATTTCTTTAGTTTTTATTTTTTAAATCATTATGGTTGAGTTTTTGCAAAATAAAGACAATGTTCTTGCTAACATAAACCAACTAAGTTATCAACATTATGCTTTTATATTTATAGTCTGTTTTCCCTTCAATCCGCCCCCTTCCTGGCCTCTGGTTTCCATCCATCTACTGTCTGTCTTTGTGAGAGGCACTGTTCTGCTACCAAATCTGAAAGAAAACATGCGATGTTTGCCTCTCTGTGGTTGGCTTATTTCACCTTATTTTTTATTTACAGTACTTTTCATTTTGAGAGTAGCCTTTTGGTTTTAAGAGAAATAATCTGGTCTAAACTGAAGCCACATGTGCTTATTTACATTAGGGTTCTCTCTCTCCCAGTTTTTCTGCGAGTAAAGAATGCTGCTAATTGATATATCCAAGGACTGAATATACAGATTTTATAAGCATTTTATGTTATTATCCCCCCTTCTCATTATCTTTTGATTATATCTAATTTTCAAAACTTAGAAACCACAGTTCTAGCTCCAGTGGCTCTGTTCTCACCCCATCTGGGCTTGAGGGGCTGCTCACAAACTGTAAAGTGCGGAGTAAATGTCTGGATTCTTTATAGTTTTGTGTAGATTCTGAGTCCTGTGCTGTGGCCTCATGAAAGTGTGTTTTCCAAACTGGAGGGGGTTCAGATCGTGAAAGTGTTGTGAGTCAGCATTGCCGAGTTGCCACTGGGCCTGGGAAACCAGCTGTCCAGGAGCTCTGCACCCAGATCACTGCCCAGGGCTGGGGGTGCCTGCCTCCCTGCAGGTGAGAGTGAGAAGCCGCCCCCTTGTCCCGCTCAGAGCAAAGGCAGCGCAGCGGGTGGTGTTTGCTCAGTCGGCTTTTACTTTCACATTTCACCTCCACCCTTGGCTCTCCTCTGGTGGAGAGCAGTAGAAAGGAAAAGTTAAATGGTTAAGTGAAATATTAGCAGTGCTGCTGAGGGTGAAAGTCAGCCCTTTAATGCACAGGAGTCACTCTGGCTGTGAGTCCGTGAACATGACAAAGCGGTTCTTTCTTCTGACTAAAGCCTCCCAGCCCCTGGGGAGCTGAACTAAGCTCTGCAGGCCCCTGTGATCTCCGGACTCGTCCTCAGCCTGGTGGGGCAGGCTCACAGCTCACAGAGGGACTGTCTTCTCACCCCCAGGACTTCACCCTGTCTGCTGAGGGAGCTATGATCAGTTTGGGGGTCAGAAGTGAAGCAGTGACCCCAGTGCCTCAGCTGGACACCTGACCGGGGCTTTGAGCCTGACCCACCTGACTGCAGCCCAGCCAAGGGCACTGACCCAGAGAGAAAGAGGTGATATTTGGAAACCAAGGCTGAATTTTGCATATTGATTAATATTTGTTGTAAAAAAATCACTGACTCTTTTAAAAACAGTGCCTGTACCATCTCCTTGGACACCTGGCAGACATGAGTCGCTAGTTCTCAGAACTCAGGGCTCGTCTGATATCATATTCCCCACGCCTTAAGTCTCTCCGTACTCCCCTGTTCCTGAATGTGAGTCTTGAGAGTAGTGATGGGCTGCAGATGCCTCCAGCTGCTCCTTTGCATGGCAGGTCCCCAGCTGCTTCCATTTCTTACTGCACCCCGTTCTCCCGTGTTGTCAGTGCACCAAGCACATGTACATCCTGCCAGTGTGGAAGGGGGAGCCTCATGTGTGTGCACACGAGAGTTCTCTGAGGTAACGGGCAGGGGCCACATGTCACTCAGTGGGATTGTCAGGGGATAAACCTTAAAGTAGGGCTCCCTGAAGACATGGCATTCTCTAAGAGCTTGAAGTTGAAGGAAAGGCTTTGGAGGATAATTTAGAAAGTCACCTTTTGTGCGAGTATTTCCATTATTAAGCAAAAAACAAACAACCTCCCCAAACCCTTAAACCAGCAGCACTATGTTTATTTGAGTTAGCCAAACAAGAGCAGTGTAGGAACGTAAAGAAATAGCTTAGCTGCGTACTCCATGTCTGAAGCTACAGGACCTGCAGTAGAGCAGTGACCTACAACCCAGAAACCAGGTGAGGGAGTAGTGAGCACCCATTCCCAGGATCCCGCCTACCACACTCTTGTGAGTTTGTCGGTTTATCTGGGTGCCCTGAATTTCTTATTGGTACGCGGTTGAAACCAGACTCGCGTGTGATGGCGCCAGTGTGTCCTGCCCACTCACTGTGCATATCCCACCATGGCCGTCAAAGGGCCATCTCTTGTTTTTGTTTTCTTTGTTTAATGAATCCCTCAGTATTTGACATTTAGATTATTACCAGACATGTGGTAGTTCCTGATTCTCAACACTGTAAATAATACTCCAAGGAGCACTGTGTACACAGCTTTGCAAGACAAAGCGCCATGGCCCCAGTGTCGCAGGTGGGCTGCCTGTGGCTACATGAGGGCATAACCCAGTCTCTGGACTCTGTGACCTGAGAGGCAAAGCCACTTCCAGGATACTTGGTAGCACCTGGTCTAAGACTTTAAGCTGATGGCAGGGATTGAAGACCAAAACCAGACAAATTCCTTTTTATACTACAAATAGTGTCTGTTTCTGAGATGAGGCCCCCCACGCCCCTGCTCTGTCCCCATGCCCCCCTCCATCACACTCCCTCTGTCCTTCTGGATGGACAGCTGGTGATGTGTTGGTTATGTGGGAGCAAGCGGGTGCTGGTGGAGGTCGCCCCAGCCACTGCTCAGCATGGATGACATTTGGGTGCAGACTTATGTGGGTACAGCAAGGGAGGAGGGTTGCTGGTAGGAAATGTGGTGGCACATCAGACGTCAAGGCCAGATCTTGCCAGGGTCCTCCCAAGTGTCCCTTCTCATCCACTTCCTGGCTGCCCTGCTTGCCCCTCTACAGGCCACTGACCTCAGAGGGAACCTGTCATCTGTGCTACTCAGATTAATGTCTGTATGATATTTCAACACTTACTTTAATTCTGGCCCACAGTCAAGGTAATTTAATGTCTTTATTTCCTGAATAACATCTGTGCCTTTGGGGACATGTCTGTGAGGGTCCCCTTGGGGCAGCGTTCATCCAGAGGAACATGGTGACTTCATGAGGGCTGGGAAACCGCAGTGTGTTAACAGATAGGTAACACCATCTGGGCAGCGGCCACACCGTGTGAGCTCAGCACAAAGGCAGCAGCAGAGCCACACAGAAGCAGGGCGCAAAGAACAGAAATGGTGTGTCAGGAGACTCAAAAATGGCACACCCACCAGAGGAAAGGCCAAGACACAGCAGTGGTAGGGAAACTTTCCAACTTGGCTCTGGAGGGAGAAGGGGATGGATGAAATTCCCTGCAGTGCTGTTCAAGGCGAGTTTAAGAATCCTTGAAGGCAGCTTTGTTGAGAAAACCCTCAGGTTCAAGTGGGGACCAAGTTAAAATCAAATGTGTCTATTACAATGGAAAGAGTTCTGTGCTTTAACTGAGATTTCTACAGCTCCTAGACCAGGATTGTAAGAAGTTCCCTGCACAGACCCAGCCTCAGTTTTAGTGTGCGGCAGAGTAGCCTGGTTCCGCTGGGCCCGTGCAGGGTCTGTGGGTGCTGGCAGGATGGGCAGGACACTTTGTGTGTGACCTCCCTGCATCCAGGTGCTGGGCGTCCTTGCTGGTAAAGCACAGTGGCCCTTTGCATGACCTCAGTGGTGCCCAGGGCCTCTGTCCCTGAGCGATGTGTGTGCACAGACCCTGTGTGATGAACCTGGGAGGAGGCTGCCCAACACCTGCCCCTCGGGACTGGCTGGGAAATCCCCGGGAGCCTCGCTCATCTGGCATCATCTTCTCTTCTTCCCATTTTGTGACACACACAACTTCTTGTTCCTAGGACACTCTGAGTTACTCTCACAATCCTGTGCTTCGACCCAGTTTGCTTCTCATGTCTAGAGGACACTTGTCCTCTCTGGGCAGCTGACTACTTCCTGCCTTCCAACTTGTAGCTAAAGCTGTGATTGAGGGCCCCTGCCCCCATCCCAGCTGCAGGCTACTGCGGCGGGCCCAGAGACTGCTGAGCAGGGCTGCAGTGGGCTGGCTTGGCGGGCTCTGGCAGGGCCAGGGCAGGGCTCACTCAGGGTACCACATGAGCCTGGCCCAAGCCTCCAGCACCTGGTGTGTCCACTGTCCCCACCTGGTGTAGGACACATCTCTGAAGACATGTTCTGCTCATGTTGCCATGAGCCAAACATGCCAGTGATTGTGTTTTGATGGGGAAAGATGGAAAGAAAAAATACAATGGCCTCTCCTCCAGATGGGGGCAACTCTGAGATATCTCACAGTCTCTCCTTGAGAAGAGCAGCTTGGGGCTACCGCACGGGTGGGTGGGTTACATGTACATTCACCTTGCCCAGCAAGGTGGGTCCTTTCCCTGCCAGGAGGTGCGTGGCCCAGGCACGCACCAGGTGTCATGCAGGGGCTGAGGGGCCAGTTTTAAGCACCTGTGTGATGTCTGAATTTGTTATAATTAATGTGAATATTTTTATAATCATACCAAAACATTTAAAAATGTTTTTCCAGGAATTGGATACTAAATGTGCTTATTTTGCACAACTTTTACAGCCTTTCTCCTTTCTTTTATCCAAGTAGCCACATTTCCCTGAGATGACAATGGGACTTGTGGCCAGTAGGAGCCTCCTGTGTGGGACCCAACTCTCTCTCTGGCCCACTGCCCTCCCCAGCAAGGGTGGAGGGGTCACCAGGAGTGTTTGACTACTTTCACTTCAGAAAAATGTCTGTATTTTCAATGACTTAAATATTATGTCTATTCCACGATCTCGAGACCCTGTGTTTTTAATGATATCTACCATCCACCCAGCTACCTGCATTGAAGGGCTGTGTCTCAGTCCTAAGCAGTTGTTTTGACTTGATGGCCTGCGGTGTCCACAGTCACACCCACCTGTCTTATGGCTCCTGGATTCCTGGTGAAAGCCTGCAAAAAGGATCCCTGGGCTCCGGGCTGAGGCTCCCAAGGCAACAGGACCCCATAGAGTTAGTGGGAGTGGGCTGGGAGCAGGGATGGTGTCGGGGGAGTTTCAGTTTGGGGGAATCCCAGAGGCAGAATGGAAGGAAAAGTGCAGAATTTCCATGCCAGTGAGCTGTAGAGCCCCGGCAGGGGGGAGTCTGTGCCCTGAGGCTAAACTCTACAGCATCCTTCATATCACAGTGACATAGTCACATCTGTGGGACATGCCCCTGAGAGATTTTCTGGCATGGTATTGAGCTATGTCCCCTCCTCCTGGACCACCTTGCAAGGGACACTGTTTTTCAGAATAGTACAAAGAAGTCAGCCTGGAGCTGCCTAGGGGCAAAGGAGGGAAGTTAGCAGAATTTGCTGATCCCCCCGCCCCTCTGGCCGCCAGGGGCATTCAGTCCCCATCTTGATGCTCCAGCCCTGCTCTGTCTTCACAGGTAGAGACGTGCTCTTCCCTCCCCGCTGACACCTGCAGAGCATTAACAGGCATATTCCAAACTAGGAAGCAGATGATGCCATCCTTCAAGTTTCAAAAAGTCATTTATTTGATAGAAATTTATTTAGTGTCTAGTTACAGTGTACTAGATATTTTTGACCCACAGAGTACCATTTATACAGAGATGAAATAGATGGGATTTCTGTGTCCAGTGCTCTGCAGTGTAATTGAGAGAGAGACGTGTAAACCAACCGAGACGTGGAGTAAGGATGCAGAAGTGGTCATCCAGGAAGGCTGCCTGGAGGAAGTGCCTTAGATCTGGGTTTTGAGGGACTATTGCCAGCAAATGATGTCATACCTGGTGTGCTTAAGAAACTTTTTTACATTGACATTTTCCCAGCACCATTTTGTCAAGACCTCCTTCCTCCGGTGTTGGAATTTTGATTGGATTGGGGTTCTGACATTCTTGGCTCTGAACAGGAATGGCCACACCTATAATGTTTCACTCTTCCTCCCAAAAGACATTACATCTTTTGGTTTATACAAACTCCTCATTAATAAACATTGAAAAACCTTAGCATTCTTCATATAGGCCATAAACATTTTTTCTTAGTTCTATTCTATGGATTATACACCATTGTTGCTTTTCTGATAAGGATTTTTAAATTAATACCCTAGTTTGTTTCATGATGAGAATTTGGAAAGTTACTGAATGGTGAGTGTCCAGCACTTAAATAAACCATTCATTTTCTTGATGATCTCCCGGTTTTCCTAAAAAAAAAAAGCAAAATCATACCATCTGGAAGTAATAACATTGTTTCCTTTTTGTTCATGGAGTGGAATGAGCTATTTTGTGGCTGTCACCTTCACTGTCTTGCCTGTTGGTGTCAGGGGATCATATCTGCCTATCAGCATTCAGCCTAATGATGCGCATTGGTTTATAATAGATCTCTTATGTAATTTAGGAGGTCCGCGTTTGATTTTACTAAAAGTTTTGATGAAGTTCTGAAATTTAAATTTTGTCAAATGGCTTTTCATTATGTGTTGCAATGATAATCCAGTATAACCCTATTAATTTAGAAAAATAAATATTGTTTTTCCAATATTATAGCACCTTTAATGTCCCAGAGTAAACTCCGCGATTTGCCTCATTATTAATGTTGCATTGCTGGGTTTATGTAACTTATATTTTAGTTAGATGCTTCCATCTATATCAGTGAGGTTGACACGCAGCTTTCCTGACCCCCTTCTCAGATTCTGGTAGCAGAAGGAAGCTGGTCCTACATTTTCTCTTCCTCTGTGTTAGGATCCAATTTAAGTGGTATGGGGATCATGTCTTCCCTAATAGATTTGGAACTCTGTCCTGTTAGAATCTGTGACCAGAAACTTTTTATGGGGCATTTCCTGGTCCTGTTCCCTGCAGATCCAGGGCTGGAACTCCTGAACCAGTCTTGGGAATCACACCGTCTAGGACAGGCATCCTCAAACTACGGCCTGTGAGCCACATGCAGCCCGCCTAGGACATTTATCTGGCCTGCCTGGTGTTTTTGCTGCTGCTGCCTGTCTTGCTTAGCAGCCAACTTGTCCCGGGGCCCATAGTCTGGCCCTCAAGCGGTCTAAGGGACAGTGAACTGGCTTCCTGTTTAGAAAGTTAGAGGACCCCTGGTCTAGGAGGTGGGTGTGTAGGGCTGTGCCCTGGAACGGGCCTCCACACGTGTCTGGTCTGCCCAGCCCCCACCCACAGTGCGTTGGTGACCTCATAACTGCCCACCTCACAGCCTTTGCTCCAGGACACAGAGATCTGGCCAGGCCTCTGTGTGTCATTCTGAGCTGCCAGCCTCCCACTGCAGCCACGGGTGGCCCCAGGTCCAGTACTATCCCAACCCAGGTTCCCTCCTCCCACCTCAGTCCACACCAGGCCTTTCCCCCAACTGGCTGCTTTTGTTCTTTTGAGTCTTATTCTAAACATCTCTACTTAAAAACTCCTTTCTACAATTTATTAATCCATTCATGGGTTGATGGGCACTTGGGCTTCTTCCATGACTTGGCAAAAAACAATTTCACCCACACTTTCATATGAAAGGTAAAACACAACTACAGCCCAGGATGAATGAGGGAAAAGAAGAGGGATAGGATGGGAGGGAGAAGGATGGTTGGAGGGAGGGTAATCAGTGTGACCACACCTACTTTACAAGGGTACATGTCAAATCTATTAAGTGTAGAGTATAAATGTCTTAGCACAATAAGTAAGTGAGGTGAAGGCTATGTTAACCAGTTTGATGTAAGCCTTCCAAATTGTATATAATCAGCACATTGTACCCCATAAATGCATTTATATATATGATTTATGTATTTATGACTTAATAAAAAAGATACCTTTCCAAAACCAGCCTAGTAGACATATTCACAGAAGAGTCCTGACAGCACCCAGGTGCCAGTGTGGGCACCCATGTCTCTGTGTCCCTTCCAGGTGCTTTGAGAGAGAGCAGGTGCCACATTTCTACACATGCTCACTCCTCAGGACTGAGGCTGAGGGCTGAAAACTTGACCATTGGGTCATTCCAAATATCCCATCAATCCCATCATCAACCCTGCTTCACCAAGGCAGAGGGCAGTGGCCAAGCCAAGACTCCAGTGGAGAAGTTGGACCCCAGGAGCAAGTCACTGTCTTTCATTGCTTCCTCTTGGTTTCTTCTGTAGCCTTTTCCAGTTAGTTAACTGTGTGTCTGCTCTTCCCTTCCTGTTGCCCCACGTTTTCAGTTAGGCTGTAAGGTCCTTGCACCAGGACGTTCAGTGTCTCTTCCGCTAGGTGCTCTGTGCTCGGTTCTCAGATCCCTGCAGTGTTCTTCAGATCTGTGCAGAGTGAATAAGACATAAATATTTGCTATTCTTGCTACTGTCAAGATTTTCTAATTATCCTCAAGTTACTCGTAACATTCTCAAATGAGTTAAAAGCCATCTGTTGCTAGTGTTGCTGTTTTTTCTGTGCGTGTGGCCTGGACTTAGCTGGGGCACGTGCACCCTCCTGCAACTCACATGCAGAAAACATGTGTCCAGAAGCTCAGAGAGCCCACAGATGCAGGCTGAGTGTGTAGGTGCAGGCTGAGCTCTGTGCTTCGTGCCCACTTCTCTCTCCAAGGCTCGCGGAAACAGTGCTCAGAAACAGAACATAATCTCTACCTACGTAGGAAACAGTAAATACTGTTATGGAGGGAGGAACTCTGGTGAACTAATAAAAGATGGTACCAGGGAATAGAATTGAAGGAAATCATCAATTATCTCACTTTAGAAAGGAAAAATTATCACAAACATTTTTTCAGTAGAAAATTTCTGAGGAGAAGAGAAATTTAAATTGGAATATTGTGCGGATTAACTGTCTTCTTGACAAGGTGATGTCTCCTGAATGGGATTACAGAAGATTAGTGTTCATCTGTGTGCACAGCCTTGGGAACATGCCCCTCTCAGCACGGGGGAGGCTTTTCAGCATGTGCCTGGGCATCAGATGGCTCCAAGGTGGATTTCCTTCTAATTTGTGGAGAGAAGTTCTGTTTTCCCTGGTTTTAAACAGCACTTCTGGACAGGCGAGTGTGTATTTTGCAGGGGACAGGTAGTGCAGGTTGCCCTGTCAGATTTGGGTTCCCGTTGTCACCTGAGAATGGCTTGGTTCCCCTTAATACAGTGATAACCACAACCAGCATGTCTCCCCTGAAATCGGAGGATCTGGTGTCCCAGCAAGTCCCTTTTCACTTGAGGGAATTGGGCTCCATCCTAATTGTTTTTTAACCACCAATAATGATTGTACTGAATTTTCTCCTTCAGCAGTACTGCACATGCTCATTCTCCCAGATGCCCAGCTGTCCCAATTTCTATCCCTGACATGTTCCTTTCTCCAACAAAAAGCTCAAATATTCCTGAATTTGATATGAAGTAAATATCATGAAGTAAACAGTAGTAACATAATTAGGGTATATGTCCTGTTCTGTCACATTAGGTTGAGAGGGTTCAACACAAAGGCTCTGTTTGTGGTGGGAGGAAAAAGACTTACTTTGAACCAACAACATTTCTCTTTCCTCTACAAGATGACTAAAAGTTTTAAAATATTAAAGAAAAGATCATTATACAAGAAAGGCTGTTTGAGAAAATGGTTGGTGATCTTTTCTTTCTCTTTATAAGAAATATGCTGAAAAATTATATGTGGCTAAAACACTGGAGACCTGTGCACTGGATTTTTTTATGTCTTCACAGTGATATTCTTAAAAAGTGGAACAAAAGTTGTTTTGCACAGTGCACCCAAAGGGTAAATCACCCCTGCAGTTGTTGAGGGGGGGATTGTGATGGCTGCTCAATTCTCTTTAAGGAGAAAAGGATAATTAACCCATAGGAATTTGAAGGATGAAATCAGTTGAACAATCAGCAGAGATGTATTGAGCAGCGATGTGCTCTGTGTTGTGTGCATATTGAACAGTGAGAGAGAGAGAAATCAGGAGGTTCAGTTCTTATTAAAAACAGTCAAGGGAGAGGAGGCAAAATGGCTGACTGGAGCCAGCTTTCCATGAAGGCTTCTGTCCAGAAGGAGAGTTAAAGGACAGAAGTTTATCAAGTAAGCTAATGGTTTGGAGCTGAGCCAAGAAAGAAGATTGAAGAGCACATATCACCCCTGCTGAGGCAGCTACAACCCCAAGGAAACAAACAAAAAACCCACCACCAAGCAGACAGGAATCCCCTCCCCCATGAGAACAGCTCACAGTGTGCTTTCTGCAAATAAGTGAGCAGAGTTCAGATCTCTTCTTTTTCTATTCCATGGGAGAGAGCCACGAAAAGCCAGATCTCCTTCCCTGAGAGGATCCACTAGTGTGCCATGGCACTCTCCCACCAGGTATAAAACTGAACATATACTCTACCTGCAGTTCTAAACTCCCAGCACTCCCCTCCACTCTCACCCTGAAGTCTGGAAGCCTGTCCCCCACAGAGTCCAGACTCTTGGGTATTTTCTCAAGAGGTATGATAAGGCATGGGCTGTTACAAGTCTGTACATGAATCAGCAGCATGGGTGTAAAGTGGGAACTGTGGTGCAAGGGAGCCATACAGGAGAGGGAGAAACGGTAGCCTGCAGCACAGTGCAGCAGCAGCAGCAGTGGTGGCAGCAGTGGGAACAGTGAGGCTTACACTCATGGTGATATTTTGGAGAAACACTTCTCGTCTCTCTTAGCAACCAGAGGGAACCGGGCCTCTACTCTAGTGGCAGCAATAGAAACGCAGGCCCCATGAGCAAAGGGTATGCCTGAGGTGGTACCTGCCTGGGCAGGGAGCAGTAGGACGGAGACTAGAATACATGTATTATATATGCAGAGGCGGCATACTCCCAGGGTGGGGCTGAGTCAGAATTGCTGCTTTTGTGAGCCCAAGATGCACCCAGGCCCCAGTGGAGCATAGCTGGGACAAAAGCAGGTGTGGCAGCAGCATTAGCTCAAGGAGGGGGCAGGAACTGAGAGCCTTTTGTGAGCTCTAACCAAGCCTGCCCCAACATAGAGTGCAGTGGAGACATAGACACCAGCTCTGTGAGAATTGGCACAGCAGCCGCAGCACAGGGCTGGGCTGATTCACAGTTTCTATGAACTCAAACAGCACCTGGCCCTCAGTGGAATACAGCTAGGACAGAAACACAAAGTCCATGAGAATCAGTGTGGGGCAAGGCTGGAACTGAGTGACACTCTCCAGCTTCCATTAAGCACCCAAGGTAGTCAGGCTTCAGCTCCCTCTGCCAGCTGGTGGCAGAGTGTGGCGGTCTGGCCAAGAAGACATAGATCTCCCTGTGACTCAGGCAGGTACAAACCCCTGACACATCTGCTCATTGCAGGTAACTGGGCCATAGCCCTGTGGGGTGACTGGGTGTTACAGAGGAGCAAGGTGGAGAAGGAGGCATCAACCTCCCTGGACTAACTCATTTGCTGTGTGGGCCCTTCTGACTCCACCGAGCACCAGAGTGAGCCATACCTGAGCTGCCAGCAGACCCATACTATCTGTTGCTGGAGACATTTTGAACTCTCCCACCTGAAACTTGGTGCTGACTAGGACAATTGATTTGGAACACTTGACCTGGGCCAATCGCCCAAGGACCATCTAAGGTGGTACCATGGTTGTGTTGTATGAAGGTTTGATTTCCTTTTCCAGTTGTTGCCTGTTGTATTTTTCCACAGCTGAGACATCAACACAGAGTTATTGATTCACTAGAATTGGACAGAGACTAGCTGGGTATAAGACAGAGACACCTAGCCCCACCACACCAAGCAGGTTCCCATTGTCTCAGACTATAGTACTGTACAGGTCCTTTGCAAAGCTGTAGGGGAAAAGCAACAGTCACCAGAACCAGCTCTTGGGCAAAGGGCCGGTTAATCACTACACCAGGCACCCCAATTTCACCTTACCTGCTCATCTAGCCAAACAGTGAAAAATAATCAGTAGTATTATTGGGGAAAATTAATAACAGAATTTATTAGTGGGGCAGAATCAGTGGAAATACTCTGGCAACATAATCAGAGTAAATCAACTCCCCCAAAGAGTGACAAATAAGACACACCAGAAGATCCTGTTTATAAACAAATGGCTGAGATGTCAGAAATCGAGTTTAGAATTTGGATGGCATATAAGATTCACAGAATGGAATTAAGTTGGAATTTAGAAATTCTAGGAATAATTCAAAAGTTGTCTCAAGAACTCAATGAATACAAAGACGAAAATCACCAAAGATTTTGACACACTGAGAAAAGAATTTGCAGTCATCCAAGAAATGAGAAATACAGTAGAATCCCTCAGTAACAGAATGGAGGAAGTGGAAGAAGGGATTTCTGACATTGAAGACAAAGTTTTTGAATACTCCCAAATGCTCAAAGAGGAAGAGAAGTGGAGAGCAAAAATGGATCATTTACTCAGAGAGCTGTGAGATAATTCCAAATAAACTAATAATCACCTAATAGGAATTCCTGAAGGCGATGAGGTTGCCTTGAAAGGTTCAGATTATCTACTTCAAGAAATAATTGAGGAGAACATCCCAAACGTGGCAAGAGATTCTGAAATTGAGATAGCAGTTTCTGAACCCCAGCACGACTCAATCCAAATAAAGTGTCTCCCAAACACACTATAATTAACTTCGCCAAAGTTAATATGAAGGAGAAAACTCTGCAAGCAGCCAGACATAAGAAAATTATAACCTAAAAGGGGAAGAATATTAGAATGACTGCAGATCTCTCTGCTGAAACTTTTCAAGCTAGAAGAAGATGGTCACTGACCTTTAATTTTCTAAAACAAAATAACTTTCAACCCAGGATCTGGTATCCAGCTAGACTGAGTTTCATTTATGATGGAGAAATTAAATATTTTAATGACATTCACATGTTGAAGAAATTTGCCATAACTAAACCAGTTCTTCAAGATATTCTCAGACCCATCCTCCATAATGACAAGCACAATGCTGTTCCACCAAAGTAAACTCACTCAGAAACTTTTGATCAAATTCCAACTTCGACAGTGGTGAAAGGATTAAAAATGTCCACTGGACTTTTGAAAAACTCAATACCCAAAATACTACCAGGCTTATCAATATTCTCAATTAATGTGAATGGCTTAAATTGTCCTCTAAAGGAGGCACAAGGCACAAGTTGGCTGACTGGATATAAAAACTCAGGACAAGTATCTGCTGCATACAAGAATCTCATATTACCTTAAAAGATAAATATAGACTCAGGGCAAAGGGATGGTCATTTATAATTCAGGCAAATGGAAATCAGAAAAGAAGCAGATGTTGCAGTTTTATTCACAGATACAATAGGCTTTAAACCAACAAAAGTAAGGAAAGATAAGGATGGTCACTTCATATTTGTTAAGGGTAACACTCAACATGATGAGATTTCAATTATTAACAATTATGCACCCAACCAGAATGTGCCTCAATTTATAAGAGAGACTCTAACAGACATGAGCAACTTGATTTCCTCCAGCACTATAATAGTCAAAGATTTTAAGACCCCTTTGGCAATGTTGGATAGATTCTCCAATAAGAAACTAAGCAAAGAAATTTTACACGTAAACTTAACCATTCAACAATTGGATTGAACAGACAGCTACGGAACATTTCATCCTAACAAAACTGAATACACATTCTTCTCATCAGCCCATGGAACATCCTCGAAAACTGATCACATATTCGATCACAAGTCTAACCTCAGCAAATTTAAAAGAATAGAAATTATTCCTTCATCTTTTTGGACCATCATGGAATAAAAGTTGAACTCAGTAACAACAGGAATCTGCTATTCATATATGGAAATTAAATAACCTTATACTGAACAATAGCTGGGTCATAGAAGTGATTAAGAAGGAAATTATCAAATTTTTTGGAACAAAACATTAATGAAGACATGACTTACCAAAACCTCTGGGATACCGCAAAGGCAGTCCTAAGAGGAAAATTTATAGCATTGCAAGATTTCCTGAAGAGAACAGAACAAGAGGAAGTTAACAACTTAATGAGACATCTCCAACAACTAGAAAAGGGAGAACATTCCAATCCCAAACCCAGCTGAAGAAAAGAAATAACCAAAATTAGAGCCAAATTAAACAAATTGAAAACAAAAGGATTATAGAACAGATCAATAAATCAAAAAGTAGTTTTTTTGAAAAGGTCAATAAAATACATAAACCTTTGGCTAACCTAATCAGGAATAAAAGAGTACAATCACTAACTTCATCAATCATAAATGACAGGCAGAATAAAAAGAGACTCCTCAGAAATTCAAAAAATTCTTAATGAATATTACAAGAAACTCTATTCTCTACAAGAAACTCTATTCTAAGAAATATGAAAATCTGCAGGAAATAGACCAATACTTAGAAGCACACCACCTTCCTAGGCACTTCCAAAATGAAGTAGAAATATTGAACAGGCCTATATCAAGTTCTGAAACAGCTTGACTATACGAAATCTCCAAGTCTGGGACCAGATCATATCAGAATTCTACCAAACCCTTAAAGAGGAACTATTACCTGTATTACTCAACCTTTTCCAAAATAGAGAAAAAGAAGGAATGCTACCCAACACATTTTATGAAGGAAACATCACCTTGATCCCCAAACCAGGAAAAGACCCAACAAAAAAAATTATTGACTAATATCTCTAATTAATATTGATGCAAAAATATTCAATAAGATCCTAGCAAATAGAATCCATGACACTTCAAACAAATTATACACCATGACCCAGTGGGTTTTATCCCAGGGTCTCAAGGCTGGTTCAATATACATAAATCTATAAATATAATTCATCACATAAACAAAATACAAAACAGAGACCATATGATTCTCTCAATTGATACAGAAAAAGCTTTTGATAATATCCAGCATCCCTTCATGACCAGAACACTTAAGAAAATTGGTATAAAAGGGACTTTTTTTAAACTTATAGAGGCCATCTACAGCAAACCCACAGCCGATATCATATTGAAAAGAGTTAAATTGAAATTATTTCCACTCAAATCAGGAACCAGGCAAGGTTGCCCATTGTTGCCACTGCTTTTTAACATTGTAATGGAAGTCTTACCCATTGCAATCAGCCAAGAAAAGGCAATCAAGGGTATCCATATAGGATCAGAGGAGATCAAACTTTCATTCTTTGCAGATGATATGAATATATATCTGGAAACCCCCAGGGACTCAATGACAAAACTCTTAGAAGTGATCAAGGAATACAGCAGCATCTCAGGTTACAAAATCAACACTCACAAATCTGTAGCCTTTATATATACCAACAATAGTCAAGGTCAAGGACTCTATTCCTTTTACAGTAGTTCCAAAGAAGATGAAATATTTGGGAGTTTACCAACAAAGGATGTGAGAGATCTCTATAAAGAGAACTATGAAACTGTGAGAAACGAAATACCTGAAGATGTTAACAAATGGAAAAACATACCATGCTCATGGCTGGGAAGAATCAACATTGTTAAAATGTCCAGACTACCCAAAGCAATATACAATTTTAATGCAATCCCTATTCAAGCACCACTGTCATACTTTAAAGACATCAAAAAAATATTTAATTTTACATGAAACCATAAAAAACCTCGAATAGCCAAGACATTACTTAGATATAAAGGGAAATCAGGAGGAATCATGCTACCAGACCTCAGACTATACTCTAAATCAAGTGATCAAAACAGCATGGTACTGGCACAAAAACAGAGAGGTAGATGTATGGAACAAAATAGAGAACCAAGAGATGAGCCTAGCTACTTACAATTGGTGCTGGGTGAACTGGCTGTCAACCTGTAAAAGGCTGAAACTGGACCCATACCTTTTACCATTAACAAAGATAGACTCTCACTAGATTAAAAATTTAAACTTAAGATATGAAACTATAAAAATACTAGAAGAAAGTACATGGAAAACTATTGATGAAATCAGCCTGGGAGATTATTTTATGAAGAGGACCTCCCCCCACCCCCAGTCAATTGAAGCAACACCAAAAATACATTACTGGGATCCAATCAAACTAAAAAGCTCTGCATAGCCAAGAACACAGTAAGTAAAGCAAGCAGACAGCCCTCAGAAAGGGAGAAGATATTTGCAGGTTATATCTCTGACAAAGGTTTAATAACCAGAATCCACAGAGAACTCAAATATATTAGCAAGAAAAGAACAAGTGATCCCATCTCAGGGTGGGCAAGGGACTTGAAGAGAAACTTCTCTGAAGGAGACAGGCACACAGCCTACAGACACATGAAAAAATGTTCATCATTCTGAATCATCAGAGAAATGCAAATCAAATCTACTTTGTGATATCATCTAACTCC